>JAOEHY010035518.1:0-25234 GCA_025447955.1 Psilopsiagon aurifrons | reverse complement strand
GCTCCGACCTGAGGGCGGGCAGACGCTGCGCGATGCGCGCAGGTACCGCGCAGGGCCCAGCGCGGCGTCGCCCTGCGGTAGGCGGGGCTGTTCGGGGCAGGGGCTCGGCCGCTCCTCTCCGCGGCGTGCGGAGCGCGGAGCTGAGCCCAGGTGTGAGAGGCCGCGGCGAGGGCTCGAAGGGGAAACGGGGCACATCGGGGGAAAGGGCATCTTCCAGGGTAGCCTGACAGCGGAGCTCCCAAGGAAGCCGGGTGCTGGCCCCACCAGTGAGGTCGGTGCCAGGTAGAGGTCGGGGTGGCAGCTGTAGAGGCACCTGTCGCTGAGAGTAGTACGAAACCATCTGGGCACAGGTTTATGTTGAGGTAACAAGAGGTCAGTCCCCCACCGTGCTCTTAACCATCTCTCCTTCACCAGGAAGGGCACAGCAGCAGCTCAGCGCTCAGTAGCTGCATGCACAGTGGTGGATGAGTGATGGATACCTACAAGGTGTGAGGGTGGCACAGCACCCTGAAGGAGTCACAAAAAATGGGTGAAACCCCTTTTTCCTACAGACACGCACTGACTTACAGAAGTCTGTCTATCGTGGCTATAAGCCACAAGTTTTTAGCTTATCAACACCCTGATTCTTGAATACAGAAGCCTGAAATAGTATGAGCCATGCCCAAAGAAGTGGTAAACACTCCATCCCTGGCAGTGTTCAAGGCCAAGTTGGACAGAGCCTTGGGCAACATGGTCTACTGTGGGGTGTCTCCACCCATGTGACATAAACAATTGTAAGGTCTTTTCCAACCGAAACCATTCTATAAATCTAAGCATGAGTACTTTGTCAGCAGGTTCAGCCTAGCAGTGCAGGTCTCTCAAAGAAAGCAAGAAGTGATGTGATGATGCCAATAGTAAGGCAGCACAACTCTTCTGCCAGTTCAGTCACCACTATTCAATATGAAACAGAGCAAAGCGTGAAGTGAAGGCTTTAGGTTAGGTAGTGCAGCAAATTCCGCCAGATGAACTTGTGCGGTAGACCACTCACTAAATCATCCTGGATTAGTGTCCTGCCTACCTCTTTTACTTTAGAGCTTTCCACAAAATTTTTTCTTAGGAAACAACTGCAGCCTTAAGTGTTCTAAATCATGTGATGTAGGAATATGCTGCTGTTACCCATGAAACTGCTCAAGAATCCTGGGTGTCGACAGAAACCTGCAAGTTATTCCTTGCACTTTAGTAGATGTTGTTTTAGCATTCTTGTGTATTATACCTCCAAACCATGCTGTGATCTGTAATGTACCCTCAATACAAAAATTTCATTGTTTTTAAGTATGTGAAAGATGAAATGCATGTCCAATATCATGCAAACAGTCTGAATCGTATCTGGAGTAGTGGCTAGGTATAGTGATTTACACAGTCATTTATGTTCTCCATTAATGCTAATTGGCAGGAAAATGGAGGTAAGTGTAATTACCTGAAATATCCCTTGTTTCTCTTACTGAATTGCAGACCACACTCTGTACTTATGTTTTACCTTGTGGTAAGGTCTTTTATCTGCATTTAAAGAGACTGGTTAATAGGTACAAATAAGTGAGTTTAATTAGATTTCTTCACGGCGTAACAGGCAATTACAATTGTGGTAGCATCTGCAGTTTCAGAAGCAGTAGCATGCTGGTTTTGTAGTAAAGCAAGGAGAGCTGCTTTCAGGAAGGGGGGACAAAATCCAAAACCCAACCTTTTCCCAATTAATTCTGAGACAGTCCGTTAAATCTAAACCTGCAAATTATATGTACACATGAGTAACTTCATAGGAGTGCAGTGCCACTGTGCTCTGTACAGTCTGCTTTACGTTATACATATCTATATACGCATAAAAAGACTAAGCTCATTTTACGGGATTTTCTTTTAGTAAGGGGATGTATACCTACGCAGAAATCTTTGGAAATCTTAACCTAAACATTCTCAAATGAAGCCACAAAAGAGCTGCTTTAGAAATGGCTGGTAGCTAATTCTGAATCATAGTCTAGTCACAAGAAATGATTCTGGTGCATCTATATAAATCCATGGAGGTGGTGTTACTGAGACTTTCACAAAATGATCACAGCAAATAATCGACCTACTGAATGAACTCCTTACTGTCAATTAACAAGATGCCTGAGAACAAGCTCATGATATCACAGCATCAATGTCAGTTGATTTTACCACACAACCCTTCCTTTTCTAGTCATTTTTACTGTTTTTTTTCAATGTATGGTTCTTGCAATGCTCAGAAAATACAAAAATATGATTCCCTGCATGACTCCTAGGATCATGGGCGTTGATACTTAAAAGGTACATTTACCTATACTGCAAAGCACAGTATCATAGATTCACAGAAGAGTTTGGGTTGGAAGGGACCTTAAAGTTCCAACCCCGCTGCCATGGGCAGGACACCTTCCACTAGACCACGTTGCTCAAAGCCGTATCCAGCCTGGCCTCGAATACTGCCAGGGATGGGGCATCTGCAACTTCACTATAAATAGTTTGCATCTATGGCATTAAGTTACGTAATTACATCTTTCACAAGTTTCCAGAGGAAAAATGAGTTGTGTTAGGAAGATGTTCTTGTGCTCTTATTTAGGAATGTGTGTGCTGTCAAAGGCAATGTCAAAGAAATGCATCTTGAAAATAGTCACTACAGGAAGTGCTGATAAGGGAGATTGGTTACATGAAAGAACAACAGGGGTCCTGCCCTACAAAGCTTAAAGTCTATGTTTGCAATTAAAAGTGAAGCATATAAATGTTGGTTGAGTAGAAAGTAACAGGAAAATAAGCAATTTCTGCAGAGAAAAAGTAGCTTGCCTTCGATACCTGCTGTAAAATGTATGGTAAGGGCTTTTGTGGGCACAGCAGTGAAACTAGGTCTTCTGCTTTTCTTTTTTGATTGAAAGAGGAGTTCATTACTATGTTTTCAGAGCACTTCCTGCCGGTGTGAGAATACTATATTGCGTGTGGGAAGATGAAGCATTGGTTGGCAATAAGGTAGCATTCTGCATCAAATTGACACAGTAACAGTGCAACTAGTTCTGAAAGTTAAATGATGCTGTGACAAGGGAGGCTGGTGAGGGATACAAGAAGATAATGCTAAGGACAGAATGAAACTTTCACCTAAGTGGGACAGTCTTCAATAAACATTACTTACTTTCCTACTGTTTAAAATATTTGGATGTAAGTGAACAAGAAGTGGTACTTCCACAGGGAAGTTCTTTCCACCAAAGGCTGTCAGTCAAAAGCAGGACATGTTGATTCATATAATCCTTGGAGAGTGTCTTGGCATATGGTGATCGTCTGATGTTCTGCTATTAAGTTTTTATAGTCCCATAAGTGCTCATAGTTCTTAGGTATAAAAATAATCACAAAGATATCTCTCGGCCCTACAGAGATTACTTAATCTCATTGCCAATTAAGAATTACTTAATTCTGGTTACTAAATCAGAATGATGTCATCTCACTAGAGGTTTCCTGTAAACTGTGTATATTTAACAAATTAAGATATTCAAGTGTTTATGGTACTATTTTTCCCATATGACATTCTACAGTAAAGAAGAAAGAGAGAAGAGCGGTGGCAGTGGACAGGAAGGGATGACAGGATAAAGCTACTAGATGCACCACTGTGTACACTTCTGGTTTCTCTGTTTGATAAGGTTGCTCTGGGAACACATTCACAGTCAGAAAATAGGAACAACTATTGAAACTCCTTTTAACAAAGTAGATGAAAAGGAAAATGAGTTTCAGTATTAGCTATAGAGAGATGATCTTTCTTCCATAGTAAAGTCTTATTTTAGCCTTGCCTATCTGGCTTTGTTTAGCCAAAAATATTTGAGACTTCATTACATAAAGAACAGTTCTGCTGATGCCAGTCAAACTGAATTGCTGTTCATAAGAAAGATCTATTATTGAAATTTTGGCATTTGTGTCTTTGTTTCAACCTTCCTCCAGAGCAGCCTTTTGCCATCCCTTCAAATATTCCGTACAGCCTAATAAACCTCATCTGCATCAGCTGTTTTCTGAACTAATATAACTTTTAATTAACCAGTTCTGCTGTATTAGTAATTTAGTGCCCAGTAGGAATTCTTCATGATGATACCACTGATTGCAGACTCAAGTAACATTTGTTAGGCTCTTAGTTATTAGGAAAAATATAAATACCTTCCTACAGTTTAGCTACAAGATAGTTAAAATCTCCCTGTGGCTCTTTTAGATTTTTGACTTGTTCTTTTAATTTGGCCTTAGAGCTGTTCTGAGAGTGAGCAAGCTTCTCTGGTTTTAATGCAACAGTCAGTTTCTGTCTTAAAACTGATTTGGACCAACTTTCTTTCCTTTAAGTGCTGAAGTCGTATAAATTCTGTGATGCGGAAATACATTGGTGTCTCCCAAAAACATAGACTTATGTTCACCTCAGACCATTTTGGTTATCAATTATAACATGAAGCCTGGAAACAGAATCAGGCAGAGCTTCTAAATGAAAGCTCATTATTGCTGTTCAGCTGTAAATAGCAACACTCTGGTATAGATCCTAGAAATGATAATTTCTTTGCTAAAGGAATTTCCTGCTTCCTTGACAAGGACAAGGAAGCAGGAATAATTGATAATTTACTTTGATAATTGATCAATTTACTTTGATAATTGAGCTGCCTTTACAAAGCAAATTCTATTCTCAAATACTTTATAGGGACAAACTGACAGAGTACAGTGTTTCAGGGTGCAATAACTGCTGCCACACGCAATTGAGGGATAGTTGTCACTCTGCTGAGTGAAAAACTTGGGGAATAGAAGCCCTTTCTGCAGAACTGAAATAAAAGCACTGAACTTCGAAGCTAAGTTTAAGAACTCATAACAACTCAGTAATGAGTTGTTCAGTTGTTTTGAGCTTAATTAGGCATTTACCAGACTATGGGAAATATGGTGAAGGGGAAACTGGTGATAATCTTGCAAGGAACCTACTACTGTAACAGTAGTAAAGAACTGTCATTATTGATATATCTTTCTGGACATTACTAACTATTAAAAAACCCACATTCATATTAAACACACGAATAAATGTACCGTGAATACATCATTAAGTTTCATTTCCCGTCATACTGTAACAGCAGGGCATGGAAATAACTGTTTTTAACAAGTTTCTCAAGTTTGAGGGCTGTCTTTGTATTGCATCTCCTTGGCTGAAAGGGGAGACTTGACTTTCCCTTCTATCTGATGTTACAGGTTCTCAAACTGATCCTTGCTTGATCAAGGATCAAGCTTGAGCTCCATAAGCAGCTGAGGAAGGAAGCTCAGCTCCCAAGGTTCCTCCCACTTGCCCTAGGTGAGTGCAACAAGATAGAACTAATACTCTTCTTTATTTGGATTGTTTCTGAAATAATAATATGCCTTACTCATCCCAGAGTTGCTTTTAATGCCAAGATAAGCTTCCAGGATGAAGTGAGTTTGTTCTAAGAGCAAAGGTTGAAGTGTAAGCGGGGGTGCAAAGTAAATAAGAAAAATGCAATTTAAAATTAGGCTTACCAAACAAGTTCTCTTTTCAATTGCTTCAGATTCACAGTGAACTTCAGGGAGAGAAAGGGAGGACAATGGAACTCTCTTTTTCTGGCCCCCAGGACTGGCTCACCCTAAATAGCTTTCTTAGTCCTTATGGTCACTGCTACTCAGTGTGGTGTGGTTCTCCCTGTTCATATGAATTATCATGTTCAGTCCTGTTTGTGTTTCCATTCAGTAAGAAGCAGGATTTTTCCCTTGAGGAGTTTCTGGGCTTAGCCCTTTTGCATTCATCGGGGCTTAAATTGTCCTTCTACTTTTGGAACATTTTGTAAGTTTTTGTTCCAATATGTCTCCAGTGTCCATGCGTCTTACTAGATTTATTGTTTATGAAAATTGCACATATCAACACTAGAAAGGATAGGGTTGGTTATGCAACAATTCATTCCCACCCCTTTCATCATTCCCATTATCCCCTTCCCCATACACAGTTTTGAGGCTCCTGCTCTTAAAATTCCTCCTTTGCCACTTCCGACTTCAGCAGTGTCAGTCCGCGCAGCTTGAGGTACCTCCCCTTTGCCAGCCGGTAAGTCATGTTGGACTGTTCAGCAGCCAAAACTGGCGCTGCGTGTCAGAATTGGGGTGAGTGTCAGGTAATGAATGGGAAGCAGGTACCTGGGACATTAGACCTGTCAGCCACAGCCTGGAACAGCCCAGTGCAATTGAACTTGTCACTGGGACAGAGCCTGGGTGTTTCTGCAATTTTTCCAGGACTCACCTCCTTCCCCAATGCCTTTCTCTTGCTTTGCACAACAAGCAAGAGACTGTTGCTGTCTGCTGTGATGGGTAAGCCTTTGCTTATCAGAGCAGCAGCATAGGGGAAGATTTGCTCATCTTGGAGATCTAGAGACCTGAGGGGAAATGGACCTAGAACCTCGCAACACTCAGCCACTGACTGAAAAAATACCTCACTGAGATGTGAATTTGTTAGTTGTATCTTAGCTTGAGGTTCTGTCTGCCAAGTGTCCCTCTGCCAGCATGTGGGCATTGTCCAAACACAGGTTTGTGAGATAATTGTCATAATAACATAGTCACAACACACCCAAAGCTTCACTGAGTAATGTTCCGGGAACAGGAGCCAAAGCTGCATATTAGTATTCATGTTTCTGAGAGTTGTTTCAAGTCATATACAAGCTCAGATATGTGTTCCATTTATGTAAGCAGTGTTATTTGCATAAGTAAAGCCAGGAGCTGTTCAAGCAACAGTCTCTCTAAATTTCCACTCTATGAACCTGAAATGCTCTAGGATATGAAGTTCTTTTTCAGAAAACGTATTGAGGAAACTGAATAAGCATTTTAATAATTAAGTATAGTAATTGATAAACTCAATTTTTCCTTGTCAGTTCCACTAAATGGTTATCACATTAGATACATTTATCCCACTGTATTTTATGCCGTGTTTCATTCTTTTGACCCCCTAAACTATATAAGAGCAGAGTTTTTTAAATTTATATTTATTAGGATAGTAAATTTAACATGTTTCTAAAACATACTTTCATGGGGAGGATATTTAGGGTCTTAAAAGATTTAACGGCATGAATGAATAGGCAGTATTTCATCTCTTGCTTTATGTCAGTAGCACCTTCAGCACTTCTACAAAGATTAGGATATATGTCTGCATCTAATGAAGCCTGTTCATAACATCACCTTGATGTACTCTGTTATGGCAATCAGAATAGTTCATTTCATAACATTTTGTTCATAGGTCTCTTCTGAATGGCAAATATTTGTTGTTGCTGCTCGGTTTGTTTCATCCTGCTCCTAGTTTTAACATTTTTATTGACAAATTATAATCACATTTGCTTTTAATAAGGAATTGTGAGTGTAAAAGATTTTGTAGGAGCAGCACCTCTATCACCTTGTTGTGTTTAAATGTGAAGTACAACTACTACAAAATCAAAAGTACAATGAAAAAGCTTAACTGTTCCTGTTTTTCTTCTAGAAGTACCACATTAAAGTGAAACTCCATGAAAGAACACAGAACAGACAACAAATTTTAAAGTACATACTTATTCTGTGGAAATCACTACCAGAAAATAAAATTCATTAGAAGGGTCTTTTTAGAAATACCAGCAATGGTAGACATAGTTTAAAATCACAAGGGACATAAACATTTAAGCCTTGGACTTAATCAGCTAAGGAATTGTTATCTGTTCTGTGGAAGAAACTTAGGTGTAGAATATTATGTAAGTGACTTCTCAGATGTTCTGTACCTTTTTGAAAGATGCTAGAGAGAAAAAGGATGCCAGACCACTGATCTGATTCCCTAGAGCTGTAAAGTTATTCCATCTTTTCCTAACCCTACCCATTCCTATTAGAGAGTTACTGTGTCACAGTGGAGAAATACTAACTTCAGGATCCTGCAGTATATAACATCGCAGGGGACCCTTGAAGCTGAACAGAGCCATGTTCCTGCAATGCTCCAGTCGAGTTAATACCATGAATAGTGTGATTGATGTTCTCGGGGCTGCACTCCTGCTGTTTTAAACAGGAAGCTCTTCCAGTACTGCTTCAGTTCAGCAAATGAGGCCACTTCCTTAACAATACAATAACAGGAATTTGATCAGAAACTTCAAAATTCAGTTCTTGAAGGCATGAAGATGATTGCTTTCATTCTTGCATTATCTCCAGTATTTAGTTATAAAAGCTATAGGTTTTGTTTGAAAAAACCTGCTTTTTTCATATTCTTTTTACAAGGAGGAATCTGCCTTTTCTATGATCGCTAAAATATTGTTCCAGTTTTGTGAGAGATTTGTCATTCTTCTTCCTTTCCTCAGGCTAGATTTAGGTTGCAAATATCACAATATGATTCTGCAGGAACATGCCCTCAGCTGCTTCTAACGGTTTTTCATCTTTTAATACCCACATGTGGTTCCCTGCAAAGAAAAACAGTAGGTTTAGGTTTTGTTCAGGTGCATTTTGCGCTAGAGGCAACCCTCAGTCATGTATTCATTTGCTACTTCTAATAAAGATACAATAAAGAGCACAGCTAAATAAAGCTGAATGATAGATAGACCACTCAGTGGATAAAGAACTGGCTGGATGGCCACACACAAAAAGTTGTGCTCAATGTCTCAATGTCCAGCTGGAGACCAGTAACAAGTGGTGTCCCTCAGGGATCGGTGTTGGGACCGGTCTTGTTAACATCTTTGTCGGTGACATAGACAGTGGGATCGAGTGCGCCCTCAGCAAGTTTGCCGATGACACCAAGCTCTCTGGTTTGATTGATACACTGCAGGGAAGGAATGCCATCCAGATGGACCTTGACACACTTGTGAGGTGAGCTGATGCCAACCTGATGAAATTTAACAGAGCTTTGTGTGGCATGGTTTAGTGTGAGATGTCCCTGCCCATGGCAGGGGGGTTGGAACTAGATGATCTTAAGGTCCTTTCCAACCCTAACTATTCTATGATTCTATGATTTATACTGCAGAACTAAATTATTTGCCTTGCGTTTTATTGGTAAGATTTCATGGAGAGAGCAGTGGAAAAGTCTGGAGCTCTAAAGACTTAACCTCAGGAGAGAAGGATTGAGTTAGGAAACACTTAAACAAGTAGAGCATACATAAGCCTGTAGGATTTGGTGGAATTTATCCACGCATGCAGGCTGCTCTCAATTATATCTGGAAGGTCATGGCAATTGGAGGAGGTTCCTGGAGGCTGTAAGAAAGTAAATATCCTACCTGTCTTTCAGAAGGGCAAGAAGAGAATTCAGGGAACTGCAAGCCCATCAGCCTCACTTCAACCTCTAGGAGGGTAATAGAACAAATCCGCATGGAAGCTCCTTCCAAACACATCATGGACAAGACGATCAGGAGTTGTCAGCATGACATAAGTGGGAAAATGAAAATGAGAAATGGGCCAGCTCTTGTTCATGACCCTCATAAAGTTCAACAGAGGGAAATGACAAGTCCAAATGCCAATGCAGAGGGTGACGATTGACCTTGTGCATTAGTACATTGCAGCCTGGAAAGCAGCTTTGCAGAAAAGAGCCCAGGGTGCCTTGTGGGCAAAGAGTTGACCATGAGCCAGCATCCTGAGCATTGCCAGCAGATCAGAGGAAGTTTATTCCTCTCTAGTGAGGCACTGGTGAGAGCACAGCTTGAGTGCTGTGTCCAGTTCTGGGCTCCCCAGCACAAGAGATATGTGCATCTAGTAGAGGAGTTTCAGTGAAGGGTCATAAAGATTTAGAGAATGGACCATGTGTCATACAAGTAGAGGCTGAGAGAGCTGGGATTGTTTAGCCTAGAGAAAAGAAGGCTTGGGAGATTATATCAATGTGTATAAATACTAAAAAGGAGGTAGTAAAAGACAACAGAACCAGCACCTTTTCACTGCTGCCCAGAAAAGACAAGCAGCAATGGGCACAAATTGAAAGACAGGAAATTCCACTTGACAAAAGAAGTAATTTCTTTACAGTGAGAGTAGCCAAACACTAAAACAGATTTCCCAGAAGGGTTGTGGAGTCTTCCACAACTGGATTCTGGAGATCCTTGAAACCCAAGTGGATAAGGAGCTGAGTAGCCTGCTGTAGTTGACCTATCTTTGAGAAGGGTGGGGCCTGAACTAGACAATCTGGGGAGGTCCCTTCATGCCTCTACTATTACTTTTCTGTGATTCTATCAAATTAGAAAGGGTTAAGATAAATGCTGTCATTTACAAATGGAGGATACGAGCATAAGGAGCCAGCTAAAGCCCTGAGGTACATTGTTAGCCAGGAGTTTCTATTCAAGAAAGTAGGATTTGTGCATAGTAGGAGTGAAATACGTGTAAATGGACAAATGCCTGCAAAGCAGACTTCAACAGTTCCTTTTGTCACTCTATGTTTAGTTGTTAATATATATCCTCCAGATTGGAATTGCCACTTGTAGAGAGATCTTTGAATGAAAAAGTAATTTTAAATCCTTTTCAAGTTCTGTTGAAATTTGTTAATTCAGGGAACCTGCTGGGAAGCCCTATGATTCAACCATGCACAGATTGGTATTTTTAATGTGTTTGAAGAACTCAAATTGCCAAGTCTAAGAAATTGCAAAAAAATGTAGCTTTTACGTGTATGTGCAGAGGTATCACTAAATAAAGGGGAAATAGCATAAAGATGCTTCTCTCCATCCTTTACTGAGTCTTTGTTTAGTACCTCATGTGCACTTTCTGACTCTCCAGCTTTCGGATTTACCTGGGCTGATGCCATGTTTTGGACAGTGCTAGGTGTGGTACTCAGGTAAATCACTCATTCTCCTGCAGTTCCTTGCTATAGTTATACCTACTCTGTATTAAGTTCTCTTCCCTTTTTTCTTTGTTTTGTGTCCTTTATGTCCCCTCCCATCTCCTTGGGCATGGCACAGCATGTATTGGGAGACACACCACACTCAAGCTTCAGTTTCTCCCTTGAGTGAGAGAATCTACAGCCATTCTTCAACAATCCAGACATTTCTCCTGGATCTACAGCTCTGCAGGCCTTAGCAGAGATTCATCAACTTCCCTTTTCTTTCACGATAGGCTCCAATAATTTTTTCTGGACCCACAAGCAATTAGCGTGTCCAGAGCAACTGCAAAGGCTTCCCCTTTTCTCTTCAGTAACAGATGGGTGCTTGCATCTTTGGAAATGAAGATAAAGACTGGACCTGTATTTCTCTGCCATCTGCTTCCTTGACAACCTCTTTCTAAACTGTGTTACTGAAGAGGACTAGCAGGATCTCCAGCATGATGGTTCTACATAAACTAATAAAAAGGCATGGTTCCATGATTCTGAAGTTTTACAGTAAAAAGAGAAAAATGCCATGAAATCAGTTAAATCATCAAGGCTTGACACAGTCAAGGCTTGACACAGTTATGTAAGTTTTACAAGGATAAAGCTGCATCATGTAAGATAGAAAGTATTCATCAACTCAATCTTTGCAATATATAATTATTTATCTCATGTATACAATTCCACCCATAAATCCTAAAAAATCAAAATGTCATGTATCAAATTCTGAAGCACTATAAAATAAAAGCATATGGCTATGGGTTTTATATCTGACATGAAAAAGCCTGTTGACAGATGTGCTTGTGTTGAAGGGATCACAAGGTCTAAACTCCTTAATTGCATCATTCTCCCTCTTGCTCATGTATACTTGGGTTTGTCCTGCAAGTTGAGAAGCTTTTTTAGTCCCATGCTGCTTTCTGAAACTTATGCGAGGTCATAATACCCATGTGCATGCTGTGCTGCTTGATGTGTTATTCTCAAGGAGCATTGCCAGTTTCCTACAGGACCCAATAAAACAGCCTTTTCCTTTGGAAAAGTGATTTGTGTTTCTCTGTTATCCCAAAGCTAGGGACTATTTTAATCCTCCAAAGTCTGCACTTTACTGATCTAGACTCAGACTTTCATGCTTTCTGCTGTGGAGAATAACAAAAAGAAAAACATGGATCTTTACATCTGCAAGTCATGTTTTCTTTCTGGGGAACAATGCACAGATGTATCGTACAGAGTCATTACAGGACTAAAGAGATAAGGCAGGCAGGAAGGAAGCAGTACAGATGTGAAAGATCTAATTCATGGCTACACAGAGGGCTTTTCAGAGCAGGATAATTCCTGTTGCCTACACTGTTCATACTTCTCCCAGCAGAGAGAACAATATCAGTGCTCCCACAACCTCTGCCTGAGGAACTTGTCTCAAATCTCTAGTGTCTTAGACAAGAAATGGTAGAGATTGTCTACCCTGGGCTGATGTTGGCAAGTCAACTACTGACTCAATAGGTTACTAAAGGCTCAATAGATAAACCATGTTATTAGTAACACGTCCAAAATTTTAGCTAGTTTTTAGGACGTTACAGAATACAATATTCACTTGATCGCACAATTTGAAAGATCAAGTTAACCACAAAAAATAGTATTCCTTTTTCCTGCAGGATTAGGAATCTGTTGGGGAGCATTCATAAACACCCATATGGATGGAGGCTCCACTTCAACATGTCCTGAAACAAGTGAGCACTTGGCTCTTTGAACAGCCAATACTTTCTGCTACACTTACAGCTCTACGTCACAGTTCAGAGGGAACTGAGCCTGTCATGGCCTGAGAGCAACCTAACACAATATGGGACATGCAAAACATTTTGTTCTTAGTTGCTCAAGATAGCAGAGTTCCACAGTCATAAAGCAGTCATGCAGGCAATGTTGATCTAGGCCAAGAGAGGCTAGTGAAATTAATGTTGAACATGTTTACTTCACTGCTAGTTACAGGTACTTTATAAGTAATTGCCTGCAACCATGTACAGTGTTGAGTTGCAAAATACCTTGCAACACTTCCTCATTTCTTGCAGGCTGTGTGATCTATATTTGCTTAAAGCTTCTAGCGGCTGGTGACTGTTCTGCCTTCTGTGATTTGTCACAGATTAATTTTCAGACTTCATTAGGCAAGCATTTAATTGCTGTGGGGAACAATATGGCATGTTCGAACAGAAAACCCTACTAAATTCACAAGGTGTACAGGAAACCATTTAAGGAGCCCCATCAGAATGCCAAGAAAAAGTAAATGTACTTTCTAACTGCGGGAATGCATGCAAACAAACCAGAATTCAACTTCTGAAATGTTAGGACTGGAGCAGGAGTTGTAATTTTTTCTGCACTTGAGGGGTTTTCTTTTCCCCTACACTTTTTCTTTATTTGGTATGGACTAAAGAGGCTGCGTGACCACTACTGAGGTCACACAAGCACTCTTAAATCCTTGTCTTTTCTCATTCTCTGAGAAGCTATAGATGAAAGATTCAGAGGAGTTTGGGATGCCTGCCTGTGAACCTGCAGGGCAGCTTGTGGGGCAACAACATGTGTCCTTCTGTCTCTAGGAGCTGTTTCTCAGAGCCCTGGCAAAAGTGCTAGTGCTGGGACTTGCAAGCACTCTTCTTGTTCCTTCCTCTTTATGGACCTTCATCACCAAACCAACGCTCAAAATCTTTCTGGTCTACTTCCACCAAAGTATTTCTCTTTCCAGAACCCTGACAAGGTCTGCAATTCCCATATGTCTTCAATAAGTTCCATGACTTTTTGCCTCTTAATTTGGGTATTGAGGTGCATTTTCTCCTGGCCTCACACTATGGTGACCCTGTACTCATTCACCTGTATTTACAGTGTCTGCTATGGCAAAAAACAGCCCCTTCAGTATTCTTTTTCAGACATCAAGACATGTATTTTCATTGCAGAGATGAATTATTTCTATGCTACAGGATTGCAGTTTGCAGATTTAACTCTATTTTGTGTCATTTCACCTTTGAGCTCAGCAGTCCTCAGAGGTTTCTGGTAAAATGTGTCAAGGTGACAAGAGACCGTATTGTGAGGTGGTTTTCATTTGCTGCTTTGTTTAAATCACTTTTACAAGCTTCCTGACTTCTAATGGAAAATGGTTTACCTCTCAGCATTAATGTGGCTAAACAGATAATTAGAGCCTCAGCCATGGGCTTGTTTGACTTTCTCAGAGCCCAGACAACCCACTGGTGATATAAATATCTTAGAGATCCTGAATGCGGAAAAGATGGTATCTCCAAGGGCAGCATGGCCTAAGCATTTTCTTCAGGCTGGGCAAAGTCTTTTAATAGCCTTATGAACACATAATGTAAGTAAAATGAGAAATACTCTTAACAACAAGTGCTCAAATTCAAACTGCGCTATTACTTGACCAACTCCATTGCCTAAAATGCTTTCTCCCTCAAGTACTGTCAATTATTATTTTGTATCTGGATCTGGAAGAATCCTGTTCTGAAGTACCTACTTTTTGAATGTACCTGCCAACCAGCCTTCCCTACTGTCCTTCCAAGGACCATTTACCTGCCAGAGCAGAGGAAGAAGTGAATGGTATGCAGTATATCACCAGAATCTCCCGGGATATAGGTCTACAACTGTGAATGTTCGTAGAAACCCTTGCCAAAATGCACTGCAGGCTGCAGTGCCCAGGGTGGATTCCACCTGAACCAGACCAGCGGTACAGACCTCTGGTGATTTTTAACATTAACAAATGTCACCCACTAACACAGCCTCACAATTGAAAAGTTGAATCACAGCTTAACTTTGCTAAAACTTTCCCTTAGACTACTTCACAAGCATTGTGCTTATGCAGATGATGATGGTGATTTTTTATTACCAGTGAAGTACAAGTTGCAGAATTTCCCAATACAAACTGTGTTCACTTAGGGGACAATCTTCCATGAAAGCAGTATCATTAGTATTAATTGATCAAGGAGAAAGAAGGTAAAGGAAATGGTTGACTTTAACAGTTCTGCAGCATTGGTGCTGTTACATTACTTTGGGTTGGGTCACCGAGACAGTGTGGAAAAAGCTGCCACTCTCATGGGCTCTGAAACAGCACATCCATCAAAGATGTCTCACTGTGAAGAAACTGGCCAACAAGTATCCAATGCAACAACTATCCCCTATCTTTTAGGGGAAAACTATTGGGTTAGATTGTTTCCTTTGCAGATTACTATACCATGCTTGGCTGGAGGCAGCAGTCAAACCAGGTAATACAAAATGTTATCAGCTGTTATGTGAGCTGACCATACTTCTCAAATCAGAGAGTGGTTTGGATTAGAAGGGACCTTAGAGATTATCTAGTTCCAATCCTCTGCAATGGGCAGGGACACCTTCCACTGCTCAAAGCTGCATCACAGGCCTTAAACACTGTCAGGGATGGGGCAGCCACATATTTGTCTGCAAGTACTGAAATCATGACCAACCTTTTTTTGCTATTCGAATATTTATGCACATAATTTCATAATTAAAGATATGTAAAAAAACTTTCTGTGGCAATTGCTGAGATATGTTTCATTACATAATTTAAAAAACCGAAACCACTATGGCAATTCAAAGTGATATAATTCTTCAGCTTATGTATATAAACCCCCCCTCCTGTTGGAAGTCATCCATGCAAGTATCAGAGATAAAACTCATTATGTGGTTTCTTCTATAGCTCAAACCCAGCCAATCTGTGAGGAGGAGAGAATCCTTTCTAACAGCAAGGCTCCCTGTAGCCCTCTATCTGGAAATCTCCTCCTCATTGCAGAAGTTTTCGTCAAACAGTAACAAAGTCAGTGTTTGCTGGTTTGGAGGTCTCATTCAGAGCGCAGGGGGATTTCTCTCAGTGCGCTGGGTCCCCTGATAATTCTCCAGCATTATCTGGGGAACCATTTGTTAAGGAGGTTGCTCCACATCTGTTGGGACAACTGGCCATGTCTGTGCTGTGGTAACTTCATGGCATGCCCTTCTACTCCTCCTTTTTTACTCCTCTGAAAAAGTGACCTGTGAAAAAAGATAGGATTGCAGAATGTTCTGTGCTGAAGGCAATATAAGTACTGGGCTCTATATAGCAAAGACTTGAAGCCAGGGCATGTCCAGGCGTGGTTCAGACTTGTTGCCTTTTAGGAAGTTAGCATCATATGTCTAATGCTCTCCTCACATTGCTATGTGCCACCTCCCTTAAGACAGCATTGTTGCAATGTGCTTAATATATCAGCTGAGCTCATGAGGCCTTTTGTGTCCCTGCTGGGATCTGACTGGGATTTGACTGCACTCTTCCTACCCATCAGCTGTTATGTCAGGAATGTACGACTTGGGCTGGCAGCCTGGGACAGCCCACAATAATGAGAGGCTGAAAGCCAAACACCACCTTCTACAGTACTGCCTCAGTAAAGCAGCAGAATGGGAAAGTTTGTGAAAGCCAGAAGAGCAGGACATTTGGGGGATGCTGAGTGGAGGATGGACTAGCTTAAATCCCAGCAGCTTGTAGCTCCTCTGCTGCCATGGCACAAAAGACCAGGATAAAGTGGGAACAGCAGCTGAAGCAGCGGTAGGAGTGAAATGTGAGCCACTGAGTCAGGCTGCCGTTATGCCACAAAGCAAATATAGGAGTGTGGAGGGCTGCTTCTCAGGTGGTCTGGATAGAAGCAGGAGCAAGAACCCACACCCAAGCATACATTGGCAATCAGTGTGTGCTAGAGGAGGCTCTGCCACGGCAGTGCCTGCAGAGCTGCTGGAGCACTGTCAGGCACATTTGTGACCGTGCAGCACTGCAACACAGCTTTACCATGGCCAGTAACAAGCCATCATCTTTGTCCTGAGTCTGCAAGGGCTCAGGCTGCCTGCACTCTCCTTCACCTGCCTGCAGCTTTGTTTTAATTGGATTACCCATGTCATTGACCAGGTGTCTGTATCTAAGGTGTTTTACTTTAGTTTATATTTGTGTGGTAGACCAATAGTTTAACATAGACAACAGTAACAAGCAGTTGCTCTGGGTAGAAAGTAACATTTACAGCTCTTGACATCACGATGTCCTGTAGAGCAACGCAAGGCTGGTACAGTGGCAGAGGTGTTGAGAAGTGGAGACACGAGATGTGGATAGAGGCGGGCCAGGTGGGGTGGGTGGTAAGGGATGTGGCACAGGCTGGCACTGGAGACCCAACAGCTGTAAACAGCTCTGTAACAGTCAGCTAAAAGAACCTGAAGACCTAGAGCTGAATAAAGCTGAGTTTAGGAGTAACAAAGATAACAAAGAAATAGCATCTAATATGTTTAAATGGGACCATATACAGCAAATCTGGATACTACCTGGACCTATAAACCAATTAAGAAATACAAAGGTGTAAATGTGTCTTAGCAAACATACATATATGACCCTATGTAGAAGAAAGGAAGACTACTGTTACTGTAACTTTCCATATATAAATATCCAACCTTCATTATTATTTTTGGTTTTCTGTAATAATTAGATCTAGACTGTTGATGATTCCTGAATTAAACTGCATTATACTAACAACAAATTCTTGCCTTTCCTTATACATATAAGGAATGCTTCTTTTTTGCCCACAAGCAAGATTTTAAACATAACAAAACTGAAATACATTTTCTTTATTTGTGTAGCCCTTGCAGTATCCCAGGAAGGGAGGCATTATCCTGAGTGGGCTGTTGGTGGAGCAAGCAGGCTCCTCTTCCAGGGTATGGCTGAGACGGCAACGAGTAAATGGATGGCTGAGTAGAACTAAGTACTCGCCTCATCTTGATTCACCCAGCATGTAGAATCATAGAATCATAGAACGGTTTCAGCTGGAAAGGACCTTAAGACCATCCAGTTCCAACCCCCTGCCATGGGCAGGGACACCTCACACTAAACCATGTCACCCGAGGCTCTGTCCAACCTGGCCTTGAACACTGCCAGTGATGGAGCATTCACAACTTCCCTGAGCAACCCATTCCAGTGCCTCACCGTCGTTACAGTAAAGAACTTCTTCCTTGGGCTTTCACTATGTGAGTACACCCTTGTTTCCCATGGATTTTAATCTTAAATTTTCTTAATTTATGATCTAATTATGTACTTTTGACACTACCATAAAACCATTGTCACTGGTATGATTTTTTTTCTCTTCTTTTCAGTATTCTGAAGTAATCCTCTAGATTGAATACAAGATTACTCAGGAGTTCAGATTTCAGTGCTATTTTTTGTTTAAAGATAAGCAATAGTAATTACTACTAATTGCAAGTGTACAGATCTTCTTACCCAGCAAGTGCAGAGCACTTTACAAATATTGATGGACTCAGTCTTGTAGTGCCAAGAAAATTGAAGTAAGAGTAAATTTGGGCACTCAGCATGAAACAAATCTAGTAATATTTGTCTGTAATAAAAGTGTGTAATGGTTTATGATGATTTACTTCTGCCATTGACTCACTATGTAACCAAAACCTGGTTAAAAGAACTGGGGAGTGGCTGTGTAGGACAAGGGGCAAGGACTGAACAGCCAAGAAGGGTTTGCTAGGGCGGGACACTGTAAATATAAGCCAGAAAGCTTGAATTGGTATTTACTTCCCCGCTTTATTTCTTTTTTATGGTTGTCAAATTACAGAAAGGGACAAGTTACTTTGAATTTCATTGAGCAGGTTGGGCTCAACATCTGTTCATGTTAGAACTGCATCTGCTTTGAGATGGGAAACTTGAAGAAGAAAGCATATGAGGAATGTTGCAGCAGCACGTGTTGCCTCAGCAGAGCGAGCCTCTGGCCTTATTTGGGAAACATCTCATGTATTTCTTTTTATAAATTAATCAAATCAATTTATACGTACTGTTACATCATTTGGCCTTACAACTCACATTGGAGAGTTTTGTTGAGAAACTCACTAGTTTGTTGTTCTGTCAGTAAAAATCAACTTGGGTACCTTGATACCCAATGTGTGCTTTAATTTGAAGAGCACACTTCCTTTCATGTGCTTCTTTAAATCAAAATTTACTTTAAAGTCCCATTCCCAGTGATGGTCCTGCACTGGGGGCTGCCCTTACAAAGTACCTGTAATTTTTTGCTGGTTCTGGCATTTTAAGTCTTCTTTGTATTGTTTTATACACTTATTGCCAGTGCCCAAAGTAATTGGTGTAAGTAATTTGGCCCAAGTGTAATCTTTTAAACACAGTGAATTTCATTTGCTGTCACTTTGCAAGGTATGTTGAAGGGTTTTTTCTTGATTCTTCCATTCATACAATTCTACATTGTTTTGAATTAGCTACTCAGTGTGCTGGACTGGATGGACAGCTCAGAATTCAGCATTCACTTGTCCTGCCCTGCATTATGGGATTTTTTCCTTTTTTGTTGGCAAAGTTCATGAATTGTTAACAGAAGGAATGGAGATCAAATTAACAAAGCTGTACACTTCCTCTGCTGGCATTAAATAAATGCTGCACATTTCAAGTCATTTCAGCCATTCAATCCATGTTAAGCTACTCTCAAAGACTGTCGGCCAGCCAGGGGAATCTACGGCTAAGCTCTGCTATTCTTAAAGAGAAAATGTTGCACTTGCATTTGGAATCATTTATTGATTTTGCTTTCAAAGTAGAGATAAAAGTCAAATATAAAATGTGATTTAAAAACAAGCAAAGGGTTCCCAGTGCTATCTGACATGAATCACAACTTGTCTCCAGCCAGTGACTGACTCCACCCCACAAGGCAGGTTAAGTCTTAAGCTTAACACACAATGTACACCTCATGCAATCCACATGTATAACTCCAATACATAATCCCAATTCCAGTAAAACTCAAATACTAGTATTACTTTATTTTAGTATTCATTAAGCAAGAGTGCATGTTGTGTGGTAGACAGTTTTTGCCACACAGCTAGGTGGCCCCTGCTTAGGCTGTTATGACAAATTGTTCTGAATAGAATGCACTGCAAATCAGTAATTAATCTAGTAACAAATTGGTTATAGCTGCAATCACTCAGCTTTGTTGTGGAAAAATAAGAAAAGCTTATTAGAAAACAAGGTTATGTTTGTGGAATAGGTCCAATGTAATAGCATTAATGAGCATATGAAGTTGGCAGCTTGTAGCATTCATGTTGAGTCAAAAGTCATTCTATAGATAAATTCATTTTAAGCTTACATACTGCTGGGATATCGTCGTTGCTGTTCGCTATCAAATGTCTGCTGAGAAGGCCTATTGAGATAGACATTGAATGACATCGTTGCAGCTTCAGTTGACTAATACTGACTGATAGCTTGGACCAGTTTTAGCACAGACAGCAGGCTTTTCAGAAGCTGGAAGTGTGTTCCTTTCATGTCTGGTTTGGGACCTTCTGCATCCAGTGGCATTTGCATTGTGTAGAATAAGTGTTGTGAGCCATCCCATTTCCAGTGTCCCTTTTTCTTGATCAGCATAACAAGTTCCCTTTCATGTCAGGTAAAAGGACAAACCATGGATGGAACAAGGAAGCCTCCAGCTGTGAGTTAAGACTGTGGTTACTGAGTGATTCTATGTTTGAACATTACTTCTTTGTATTGCTCATGAGCTTGGTTGTCATGAAAATCAGATTCTTCAGCAGAACTTTTGAGAGCCCCCATTATGATTTCAAATTGTATTACTGTTTTCTAAATTCAGAAAATAATAACTTTGGTGAAAAATAACAGATGTATAATTTTATGTCCTAGCGTGGCATATACAGGTGCTAGGAAATGACTACTGGTTTTGTACAAAGAAAAGAACATATTCTTTTTAAAACTTGTTTGACTTAGCAGCTTTTAAAGTCATTAGCCTTTGTTAATGTGATCAGTTTTGCACTAAGAGCCCCCATTTTGTTCTCCGGACACAAAGATATCTGTCCCTGCAGCTTCTACAAGGAACAGCGGAAGGTAATGAAGGAGTCACTTCAGTATAAAGTATACCTAGAGCATCTTTATCTTGTTGATTATCAGTTCTTAATGCTAGCCAGCCTACAGTGATCAGTGGGGAAAGGTAATGAATGAGGCAGGAAAGAGATAACCAGGAAGATTGGATGGTATAAGCCATTTTCCCAGAAGAAAGTTGAGAAATGCGGTGACAGACCAACACTGTGGAAAGGCACACTGACAGCACAACCCATGCGCTCACACCCGTCACTGTTGACTGCTCCTGTTAGCACTTAAGTTCAGTTAGGATACATGAACTGCCAGGGCAGTACAGAAGAGGTTTGCAGCACCATTTGCCTGTCACCGAACTGGGAAATCCAGGGCAGGGAGTTCATGGTGGGCTCTGTTGGAAGTCAGACCCGGTACTCCAGTGGGAATGCTAGATAAAGATCCCTGGTAACAAGTTGTGTGGAAACATGGGCCCATTTGCCCAAATGAGCAAGGAAGGAACTATCTTCTCCTCAGGCTATTGAGAATGCTAGTGGATATTTCTTATTTTGAGAGCTTTTCCTTCCATAGTTCATGAGAGTTGTTAGCCCATGAGAAAAGAGTTTAGCCATAACCTAAGGGACAGTTGAATGTCTGTGGGATGTTCTTTTGAAATGCTGAAAGACAAATTACGTCTTTTACGGCAAGGCTAGAAATTAGCCTTTGCCTTTGCATCACTAAGTGTTCCAGGGAGAAACGCCTGCTATTGCACAACACTGGGGAGAGCAAAGGATTATTTCTGGGAAGGGAATAAAAGAACAGATCAAAAGGATGCAGGTGAAGGGTATAAAGCAGCCAAGAACAGAAATCCTGCCATCTGTGGCCAGAAGAAAAAAAAATGGTTAAGGACTATGCTGTAAGCAAGGAAACATGTTTGCATCTGACTTCATTAGGGACAATTGTATGGACTCCAGATTCTGTTATGTGCAGGTTAAACTGCATTTGAATAACATTTTCTGGAAAAATAATAGCAACAAATTTATGTAAGACAATGAATCTTTCCCAGAAATAAAGGCATGGAAGATTGTGATAAAAGACCAATAAACATGAGGAGCGATCAAAATAATGCTCTTTAGACCTACTGATCTGTAATTAGGCAGAGGGAAATTGTAGTTCCATTAATGATGGGGGTTTTGCCCTTTGTGAGGGTAGGAGATGGAAGGACACCACTTCCATCATCTGTACCACCAGTTCCATTTGTTGCTTTGGCAGTCTGCGTCCTCACCAGTTCAGGCTCCTCAGAGACCTGAGCACCACCTCTCTGCTTTAGGTATTGCGGGTGAGATGAATTCTGCGTTCACAAACCTCTCTAGCTTTTAGAAATCTGTCAGGTTCTCTGGGAGAAGTAAAGTTCTTTCCCTCATGATTGTAAGTGCCATGGAAAATCAGAAACTGAGGCTTCAGAAGATAAATAGCAGGAATATACGAATTCTTCAAGATCTCAGTGGTCCAATTAAACCATTTTCTTTATGAAGACTCAGCTCATGAAAAACTGAGTATACTAATAAAACTGTGAGTCATCGTGCCTTTCTTACTGATTCTTGTTATCTTCCTGTATCTGAGGCAATAATAAACATGATTTATGTGCCCTGTGTTTAATTTCCCGTGGTGTTCTAATCTCATGTGGGTGTGGGGGAAAAGTCAATGAAGATGGATGGTGAGCAGAACGCAAACTGGGAGTCAGGCAGCAAATGTGGCCAGAAATTTCCACACATCTCATGTTGCAGAGATAAGTAACACTTTTACATCCTAAAGCTGATGTCATTTAGACTATATTAAAAGAAAGAATGACATGACTGGTAAGGCAGAGACATGGTCCCATCTGTACCCACAAAAAATGCCCATTTAAATCCCATTGTGCAGATGAATCATCATATGGTGCTTCATACTGAGGAGCATTGCTTCCCTCCATAGCACTACTGACCAGGAACAAGTTTCTGCGTGGATGTCTTCTGTAAAGTCCAGATAATCTAATTTATACTGCTACAGTTCTCCTCACTGAATCACCTGGACAATGTGGCACGCATGGCATCACAGGGACCTCCAGTGTCTTCAGTGCATTTTCTATATCCCATGGGTGTTTGATGGACAGCTGCCTGGAAACAGGCTGTGGGCTCCCTGGTGGCATTGTTCACAAGAAATTACTTCAGTCTTCTGAAGTATAGGCACACTAGAGGAAGATTATTGCAGGCTATTTTCTGGTTCGTTTTTTTGGGATACGCTGTTGGGGCTTTTTTATTTTGAAACAACATTGAAACAGGTCATGAACCTCCCCACCCTCCTCCACCTACTGGCTCCGACAATACCCTCGGTATGGCTGTATTCCAGTCACTGTAGCTATTTAACTAAATGCTATTTATCTTTGCACAGGGGACGGGTAAGCCTACAGCTTCTACAGAGCTGTGACCCTCTTGCCCCCATGTGGACCTCTGCATGGAGGTACATGATACAAAAGAGGCACCATTGGCTGCCCGTAAGAATTTGAATGAAGATGTGATGCCAGAGCATTTGACTGAGATGGGAATCAGTGCTTAGGATGGCTACCAGGAAAGTGCTTTAGAGAGAAAGTACAAATACATATTGACTTCTGTTCCTCACAAGATTACTTACCATGGCTCAATAAGCCAAGAGCATTGATTTGAAAATATGTCAGTCATGGACACATAACACTTAGAGGCAAAGAAACTTGACTTCTAGAAACATCACATACCTTCACAGAGAACGACTCAGAGAGAAAAAAAATGCCCTTCTAAGGAGCTGCTCTTTGTAGGGCAGTTGCACCCACTAGAGAGGAACACCCTGGGAAGCCCGGCTTTGTCTCCAGTTGTTTTTGGAATAAGAAAAAGGTCACATTCTAAGGCAACAATAGTTTAAGCCTTTGTGAGCAGCTCCTTCTTTATGGTCCATTTTGTGGTCTCACCAGTAAATTATATTACTTTTTCTTCCAAGGAAAGGCAGCCTTACAGTTAGAGAAAAGCCTTTTGGGTTCTATTCCTCAGCTCCGTTATCCCTCCCTTTTCCAGTGAACACAGAGATCCTTAACCTACTTTTACATTATTTAGAGGCTCAGAGTCTGTGCCTGCTCTCTTTGAGAATAACTGGAATGCTGCCATTGACTTCAAAAAGAACATGGGCAGGCTTCTCGTTAGTTAACATTCGTAAAGTGCTTAGAGGTACTTAGGCAACAGATGTTACATAAATGCGATTATTATTGTAACTTTGCTATCAATACTGCAATGCCAAATTGCAGCTTGGGCAGTGGCCATTTAACACTGCAGCACAGGGTGTTCGCAGGATTAGGGTTTAGGTAAATGCAAGATAAAGAATCTTTCAAAATTCAATGCAACTATTCATCTACATAAATAAAGCTTCTACCTTAGTCTCCTAAATAAGGAAAACTCTTGTTTGTGTGTTTCTGTTTCTGTGAAAACTCTTCTAGAAGTGTATATTAACAAAGCTCTTTCTTTCTGGTACAGTTATAAAACATAGGTGTTCAGATGTTGTAGACAAATTTAGTTTAACATATAATTGCTTAAATAATCTAAATTCCATAGTGAAGTCATCAGACTGAGTAATAAGGATGGGTATTTTCGCTACCCCACCTCTATTCAAATTCAGCCATGTCAGAACTTCATGCCTGTAAAACCTTTAAACTCATGTTTGGAGAGAAATGTTATACATAGTTTCCTTGTTCATTTTTTTTTATTAAGTGATAAGGTCAGTGATAGGCAGTGCCTTATACATAATGCATTGAACCTGGAGGTCCTTTAGACTGGGCTTTGATTTTGCCGGGAGAAGGTGGAAAGCAGTTCCCTCAGTTTCGGATGTTTAGGGAGTGCTGGGGCTCCATTCTTCTGTGCCCTCCCCCCCATCTGTCATTTACATTTGTTCATAAGGCTAAAAAGAACCATCTTGTCATTGCAGTATGACTTCCTGCATAAAGTGCCACAGGGCTGCCCAGCATTAGCTTCTGAGTAACCAGAGCACAAATAACCTGTCTTGATGCCAAAATTGATGGCAACAAGCAAGGAACTGCGACCTTTAAATGCTCTCAGTGTTAAAAAAATGCGCCTTATTTATAGTCAGTCTGTATCTAGTACCAGTGTCATTTGCATGTAACACATAAGCATGTTTCCCCCCTGTGTTGAGAACAGCCGTTTATAAAGAGAGACCCAGTCCTACCTAGAAGGTACCAGTCAGTCATCCTTTGCGCAGCTCCACTGAAACAAACAAGAATTTGCCTCAGAGACCCTGCTAAATGTAATCCACTCTTTAAAATACTTTGACAATCGTGTTTGGATCATCCACGTAATGCATTTTGTCTTTAGCTTTTGAAATAAGATGTGTTTCTAAATAGGAGACGCATCAGTTCGATAGATGCACAACTCGGTGGATAAAGAACTGGCTGGATGGCCACATGCAAAGAGTTGTGCTCAGTGGCTCAATGTTCAGCTGGAGACCAGTAACGAGTGGTGTCCCTCAGGGATCGGTGTTGGGACTGGTCTTGTTCAACATCTTTGTTGGTG
>JAOEHY010035517.1:0-19412 GCA_025447955.1 Psilopsiagon aurifrons | reverse complement strand
ACAGCCCCAACTTTCTCATCCTATCTTCATAAGGGAGGTGCTCCAGTCCCCTGATCATCCTCATGGCCCTCCTCTGGACTTGTTCCAGCAGTTTCATGTCCTTTTCATGTTGAGGACACCAGAACTGTACACAGTACTCCGAGTAATGTGGAAAGCGTACCCTCACATCTGAAGTGCTGCTGCCCTGGGGAAAATGAATTTCTAGAAGCCTCTTTTTGACTATTATGTTTCAACTACACATAAGTCTTTAAAAATGCTAAAAAGACTTAATTTTGATTTGCAGTTTTGATTTGACTTGCCTTTGCACAATGCAGACAGTAAAGCTGCCTAGAGTGACTGACAAGGTGGGTGTTGGCCTCTTCAGAGGTGGAAGAGACAAAGTCTGTCCTCTGTACCCAGCTCAACATATGTGACACCTGTAACACGACTGGAAGTGTGTGAGATCTCACACATCTCGCTCTCTAAGGGAATGAAGAGAGCAAATGCTCTGGAAGCTCCAAGTGTGGAGCATGTGCCCTTGGTGTGCTGTTAGAAGCCAGTCATGGCCCACTGTGGAGAAACAACTGCTGTCTGCTGCCCCATGTCTAGGGAGGGCTCTGTCAGCAGCTGATGGGTCACACAAGCTGAATTCCTCTGCAGTTACCTGACACAGAACTTAACACTGTGCCTATTTATTTCTTCTTTCATGTTTCTTTTGCAGTTTCCAAGGCAAGGCTTACAGCAGACACAGCAGCAACAACAGACAGCCGCACTGGTCAGGCAGCTCCAGAAGCAGCTCTCCAGTACGTGAGATGCACGCTTATATAGATGTATGTAGATACATAGGTGTATTTGAATGTGGAGTTGTCTTTCTGGAGATGTTCTGCTTATTTAAATGCTGCCATATATATGTGTAACAAATTCAGCTGCTGACAGCTGGTTATCCATCCCAGCAATGATGCAATACCAAAATTCTGGTGCTAGTGCATCCCACAGGTTAGTCTCCAGAGGAGCTCTGATCACCTGCAGGACAGGTGCTGGTGGCCTTGTCATGATTTGCTGCATGTTTTCTCCTCTTACTTCTACAGTCCTACCACAGGCCAAGTCCCCAGGGAACTGGGCACCTCTGGTGTGTGTTAGGTGTGTAAGGGAGTGCAGTGACTGTTCAGTCAACTACTGCCGTGTGAAACACCCGTACTGCTCTGTAAAACCTCTGTACGTAAAACCGTTTTGTACTGCTGTGGAACGCAGCTGTGAGGTGATATCACTTCCCTTTGCTTTATCCACCAGGTAACCAGCCACAGCCAGGAGTGAACCAGTATGGGCACCCATCACACTTCTGAGCTGGAGCTGAGAGGGAGACGTAAGGCTGTGTTTGCACTGAAGAACAGAACATTCAAAAGTCAATGCACTAGTTATTGCTAGAAAGCAGACTTTTGTTTTCTTCTCTTATTATTTCAAGAATTATTTTTTGTGCTGCAGTTGATGTGAGTATGTAACAAGGTGGGTTTGGGGGTAGGGGATTTTTTTTGCGTTTAACTAGATTTAAATGTATGAATTTGTGGGCCTATTTGAAGAATGTTATTGCAGATTTTATGAATTTGGTGCTTTTTAGGTCCTGTTACTTTTAAGGTGGACAAAGAATGCTGGACTTGTTTGTGGGAAACACTTTTTTTTATATATTCTTTGTTTTGGGTTTTTTGTTGCTTTTTCGGTTTTGTTCCTTTTTTTTAAAAAAAAAAAAAAAAAAGAACTGCACTGGACCAAACTACTGAACTGAAAGGCACTTCCAATTTTGGCATAGAAGTTAATTTGTTCATTAGAATGTTCACCTCTTTCTTTGGTAGAAGCATCAATTTAAATTGTTTTTATTTGACTGCAATTTTCATATGCACTTTATAAAGTTCTTTGTTTAAAGTACCAATTTTCTCTTGCTCTTATTGTGGTAAGAAGGTGCTGAAGTGGGTTTTATTGCTTGTATTAGAACTTCTTAAAGTTT
The DNA here is from genome assembly GCA_025447955.1 of Psilopsiagon aurifrons. Lineage (NCBI taxonomy): Eukaryota > Metazoa > Chordata > Aves > Psittaciformes > Psittacidae > Psilopsiagon > Psilopsiagon aurifrons. Next base: position 17,434 of record JAOEHY010035517.1, on the reverse strand, counting down.
ATATTAAAAGCCACAGTGTAAGATTAATAAACCTATTAGAAGTAGCAGTGCTTTCTATTTGGTCTTTGTAATACAAAGCTCACTGGTGATCAGTGCTAAAGGAGAGCACAGCACTGCAATGAAGACCGAACAGTCAGAGCGGGGTTTGCTCTACTCCTGCAAGGAAATCTCTGAGTTCTGGCAGAGCCTCAGAAAACAAATCTCTGTGTCTCACCCTATGCCTTTAGTACCAAACCTTGTACCAGCTTTCACAGGGGGAGGGTGGAAAAGACACCAAGGTCCTTTCTGCGGCCTCAAGAGTTCTGGTAGTTGATAGTTCTTTCCACTGAAGTTGACCCAAATGAGTCATTACTGATACCCCTGTCTGCTGCCATTGTTGCACAGGAAGTATTTCCAGGTATGGGCTGGAGTCTTGATTGCTGAGGGAGTTTCAGTGGTGTGAGGGTTAAGTACTATATCAGTTGAGTGCAAAACCACAAGTTGGAAATCAGAACTACTGCAACCAAATCATTATTACTCTAAACCTGTCCAAATATAACTTTACTCATATTAGAGGTGAAAAAAAGCAGTATAAATGTATTAGTAATTTAGGAGTTAACATCTATATGGGTTTTTAAAATGCATTCATTCTGAAAGTGGAACATGCAGCATATTTAGCATATACAGAGGAATATTTTATAACTTTGTATTAACTCAATTTGGTTAATTTACCATGCAAAGAATTTATAGCTGGTACCGTAGTCTGATGTTCTGTGGGGAAGGGGAGACTGCCTTGCATAGCTTCCAGAGCCCTGGGATGCAGCACAGCCAGGCACAGAAAAGTAGGTTTTGGCTGATTTTACAGTAGTTGGGTAAGTCTTCCTCATGTAAAAATTATTCATGTTCAGGTTTTGTTAAGGAGATTCACTGTTCTTCATAGTAGCTGAAGCTATTGCAGATGTTAACCAGCGAGATTTGTGTAATACAGCTGTTTTGTGGCTACTACTCCACTACTACTCAACAGTGCCTTGTGTGCTGCTGCCAAGACCTTGCTGAAGGCAGCTCAGGTGCTGCTAAGCACCAGGGGGGGTTCATTATTGACCCTACTTAAAAGTGGTACCTTACTATGTACTAGCTGGGGCTGTAGGGACAGTGGCAATGCTTCCATGGGATGCACGTGTTTTTGCAATTTTAAATTAGCAAATTGAAGGGGAAATGCTGAATTGCACGTATTTTGACCCCTCTGCCCTGACATTAATCTGTGTCTCAAGAAGAAGGTAAGAAACTGTGAGATTTAGTTACTGGCTTAATTGTCCAAAGATTTATTTGACCAGACCAGTTAGTGATTCATTAGTGTACAACATATAGGTAGCCAATTCCTATCACTGCGAAGGTGTTTTCCACTCACATTCAGAAGGAGAATTATACCAAGCAGGAGTGTTTCTATGCATGGTCCATATACTTCTAAACAGTGCTGAACAGAGTGTACTCTTGCTTAAAAATAAGTTGTTCTGGATGTATCATTCCAAACTTCTGCAAGAAACCCATGTGGAATAGAGCTGCATTATTAAAAATACTTTGCTACTGTTTTCACCATTGATAGTTTATTAAAAAAATACTAAATATTTTTTAAACATGAAAACTTCCTTCAAACAAAAAAAAAAAACTTTCTTCAAACACATGAAGAAAGTAATCTGTATCACAATAAAAATCAGCTTTTTAGTTCTCAGATACCTTTGCTTTATGTGACCCATGCTCCTGATAGTCATGCAAGGTGGACAGTATGAAACTAATATGAAAATGTCTGTCCTTTACTGAAGAACTTTAGGTACGTTTCCAGAAAGTAACTATTTGATATTCAATGTTTGGTGGCAGAGTAAAATGCCTTAAGTCTGTTTTAATTTAAAGAACAAATTCTCAGTAGTGCTGCTAGACCTTACTTTCCTCAAGTCCTTCCTCTCTTTTTTTTGCACGGTCATTGCAGACTGAATCCTGTACATGTTTTTAGGCACTTGCATGCCTATGGCTGCCTTTGATTAAACTTATTCCAGGAATGAACTCAGTCCAGCTATAGATTTTGTTAACACATCATTCATGCAGTATTTCTTACTTCAGAGGATGTGGACATATGTTACTGTGAAATCACTGCCAAGATGGTTCTTTGCTGTACACTTGTATGTGCCAGAATCTGAGAGCTGGGGACTCCGGATGAGTAATGTCCCTGGAGGACGAAGCACTCTGTTTCCTGATGCTTGGCCTTGGTGACCTGTAGTGACTACTGAGTGGTCAGGTAATTCCCAGGTAATTTCTGGTCTGGGTATTCCCAGTGCTGCGCAGTGGAGCTGCAGAGCTGCACCAGGCATGGTGTGTATGGTCTGTGGTGGCCTGTTCATAATCCTTGGGGGATATGCTACAATAATGACAGAAATGCTTACAGAGGACTCTCCACCACTGTTGTAGGCCTTGCACATGTAATTTCCTCTGTCATGAATAGTGGCTTCTCTTATAACCAACGTGCCGTTTTCCAGCAGTATGTGCTTCCTGTTGATCTGTGGTCGATCCAGCACGTGCCCACCTGGCAGAGTCCATGCCGTAGTTGGTTTAGGATTCCCATCAGACAGGCAGTGAAGTGACAATGACTCCCCGCTAATGCCTGTCACTGGCCTTGTGGGGTGAATGAGAATACTGGGTTTCTGGCCAACCTCCAGGATGATCAGCTTTTCAATGTAGCCAACTTTATTCCTGGCAGCACAACGGTACTTTCCTGCTTTGTCTCCATCAGGACTATAGATGGTAAGGGTACCGTTGCTTCCTGTAAGAAACTGGGAAGTCTTGATGCCACTGGAAAACCATGTGCCATTAGGTAACATCCAGCTTATGTCAGGTGGAGGGTTTCCATCCACAGAACAATTCAATACGGTAGCTTTCCCAGGTTTTGCTATTATTTTTTCATTGAATGGATTTTTAAACATTGGTCGCCTTAGCATTTCCAGTACCTCCAGCTGCACCACCAGCATACTCTCCCCACCATCATTACGTGCCACACAGACAAAATCTGCTGTGTCAGAAGGCCTTATGTTTCGAATTTCAAGTGTTCCATTTTTGTGTACTACAATCCTGCTCCCATAATATGGAGCTGTTAGGAAAATATTATCAGGCATGATCCACATAATCTGAGGTGGAGGTGTCCCTTCTGCCCTACAATCAATTTGTTTCTTTGAATGCCTCACTGCCGTTACCTTCATGATTGTTTTGTTTGCATATAAACCATTTATGACAGGTGGTTTTGCAACAACATCCAGTTTATACAGTTTTGTATCATCCCCTCCGGGGTTACGAGCCACGCACATGTACTCCCCAGCATCTAACAGTTTGACTTGACTGACTGACAGAGAACCATTGGCATGCAGGAAATGTCTGTCTGTTGATGAGGAGATCATGTCACTGGAAGGTAGCAACCAGAATATTTTGGGCTTGGGTTCCCCAGAAGCTTCGCAGTCCAGTAATGCCATATCTCCAGCTTTCACTTGACGGTATGTCTTGTAACTGTGCTTTATCTGAGGGGCTGCCATGATGACTGTGATATGTATCTTCATTTCATCTCTCCCCAGGATGTTTTGAGCATAGCAGGTATAGTCTCCTCCTTCTGTTACTCCAACTTTGTTGAGATACAGTGTTCCATTGTCAAAGAGGACATACCTGCGAGACCTGTGTCCACTGTCATCTGCCAGCATTGCGTTATTGATCACTGTCCCGTCCGGCAAACTCCAGGATATTTCTGGTGTGGGTGACCCAGAAGCCTTGCAGTCCACTCTGAAATCTTTTCCATATGGCACCAGTTTCTTGAAATACTGTTTCTGGTCGATCTTGGCTGGTTTCATTGTGATGCTGACTTTCATCAATATCAGATCATCTCCAATTTTGTTTCTTGCAACACACAAATAGTCACCTGCATCCTTTTCAGTAACTGCCTCAATAACCAAGGACCCATTGGGGTGGACATGGATTCGACTTCCCATTCTGTTGGGAGGAGAGAAAGAAGGAAGAATTATGGAACAAAATGCTGCAAGTAAATACTGAGCACTGACAGTGACTGACAGTATTAACCGAACGACACGATACAGATGTTCTCTCCAAAGGCACTGTGTCCACATCACCTACCCAGTGGGTTCTAACCTGAGGCAGTTGCCACTGTTGTTGCTTTGTTGATGCTTGTGTGCTTGCTGACCCTACATAGGTGTGCAAAACTGCAAGATGCCACCTCTGCCTTGCTGAAAAGCTGTTCTGTGAACAAATGCGCCTGTTGAATCTCATGTCCCTGATCCCACCAGCCTCTGCTCCTCTCCCTCGTGCTTCTCCCTGTGGACAGCCCACAATACTTAGCCCAGCCACGGCAGCTGGAAGTGCTGCTGTGTCTTGCCCAGAAAGACACTCAGCACTGGGTGATGGCTTTCTGGCTGGCTGTCCTGCAGCAGGGAGCAGACCTGGACTTCCCTTCTCAGCCCAGCTGCAAGTTGTTGTAAGCCTGCAAGGAGCATCCTAATCTGGGATTGTCGCTCCCAAAGCAAAGGCCCAGTGTTACTGTAGGAGGGGGCATGGGGAGAGCCACTCAAAGGTTGACTTGGCAGCGTCGACTATAGAAGCCTTTTCCTCCTGACTCCCACTTCATAAACCTCTTATAAATAACTGTTCCTCCTGTAAAATAACACAATTCAGCCAATACATGATTAACATCAGTTTCCTTAATTCAAATATGACTTGTATCCAGTTTGGTAAGACCTCACCAACTTATGACAACTGTTGTGACCTGTTATGTATAATATAATAATGTAATATATATTGTATAATATAGAATAATGTAATATAATAATGTGCAATAACAAGCCATCATCACAGATATTCCACCATTGTTAAACATTTAAAAGTTGATTTAGTTCCCAATATATTGTTTCATTGACATAACAGTCTCTTAAATGAGCACCAGAGAAGACAGTGTTTGATGTTTCCAAGAGGTAGGGGAACCAAAAGACTCCTACCTGTGCCACTGGTCAACAACCGCCTTGGAAGGTAACCTCCAGATGATCCTGGGCTTTGGCTCTCCAGTCGCTGTGCAGTTCAGAAGCAACTTATCCCCAAAATTCAAGTGAGTCATTTCTTCAGAGGCAGTAGCTATTTTTGGAAGTGTATCTCTGTGTTGCACCATGAGGCTCACCACTCTCCTTTCTGAGCCAGTTGAGCTTGTGGCTATGCATTCATAATTCCCACTGTCAGAAGAGGTGATACTGCTAAGGTGGAGGGTCCCATTGGAGGACAGGAAGAGTTTTGCATTCAACAACTGCAGGGGTTTCACCACCGTACCATCAGAGAGGACCCAGTGGACAGTGGGCTGAGGATTCCCTTCCACAGTGCAAGGGAGTTTCAGATTTTCCCCCATCATTACTTCAACACGTTCTCTCTTCTCTTCCAGAATAGCAGGAGGTGCTGCAATGACCTGCAGTTTTACAATCAGCTTGTCCATGCCTGCTGGGTTTTTAGCCATGCATATATAGAGGCCCCTGTCATAAACAGTGACTTCCTTGATAATTAAAGTGCCGTCTGTTTCCATGTGAACTTTGTTATTTCCTGCCGAGGAGTCAGAGATGTGTGTTTTATTTGCTAGAACCCACGAGATGGTGGGAGAAGGCCTGCCCTCAGCTTTGCACTTCACTGCCACAGGCTTTCCAGAGTGAGCAGTGAGGAGCTGCCACCTGCTGCCAGTGATGCGGGGTGGGTAGGCCACTACAGACAAGGTGACCAGGAGCCGTGCCGCACCATGTGGGTTGGCTGCAGTACACAGGTACTGCCCGCGGTCCTCCAGGTCCACCTGGGTGATGGAGAGTGTGCCATTGGCAAACACCATCCATCTGCTGTTGCCTCGGCTTTCTGGAGCATCGGTCCCTACAGAAGCAAGGGGACACCAGCACAGCATGTCAAAATCTCTCCTGTTTCTTTTTACTCAGCCCCTGAAAATACTTTCCCCACCCTTGTCTACTTTGCCCAGATAACCAAGGCAATAATGATAAGAAAGAAAGAAAGAATTGTATTTTGCATATACAGTGACAAAGCTTCAAAGTAAAACCCAAACTTAGTCCTCAGTAGAGACAAAGTTTGGATAAAGCAGATGGGGATTTGCATATCCAAACATACTTTGGCATAGTCGTGACTAGGCTTTGCATATTCAAAAATATTTTGACATAGCTTTAACTTGATTTGATGGTTTGTTACCACAGACAGATTTTTCTTTTTACTTGTCTTACTGTTCTGAAATAGACGGTAACATAAAAAAATACTGAAATCTTCTCACAATAAGCACAGAATTATAGTTAAATATACATTATAGATTTTTTTTTTTCATTTCCATAAGTAAGTACTTCATCAGTATTGATAAGACACTCCAGAAGGTGTCTGGGGATATCTGTCTTTGTCACTGTCTCCAAGTTCATCTTTTCACTGATATTTCATGGTAATCTTAAATGATGCAATACTTGAGCTTGGCACATAAAACATCTGCCAAATTACATGACTGTAATGGAAGGTAAATTCTAGAGAGGTTTGTCAAGCTTACCTGTTGATATCTTGTTCCACTGTATTGTTGGATGAGGGTTACCAATAGCTTCACAAGGAATAAAAGCATCTGAATTAGCTAGTACAGTAAAAGCAGCTAATTTTCCTCCAATTATTCTGGGTTTTGCAAAATGGTTTCTGCTCAGAGAGTCCAAGGCTGTAGGAATGGGGGTGGTAGTTTCTTGATCTTGCCTTTTTTCAGACCAGCCTTTGGCAGAACTGTCCCTGTCACTGCCCCACAGAGGCACATGAGGAGTTGTGATCTGTGATGACTTCAGCATGGTCAGTGTGTTGATAGCCAACATGTTGACCCTCTCAGTGACTTTAGCAGATGGCTTCTGCCAGAATTTGATTGCCCCCCATGGAGATGAGCTGGTTCTGTCATTATGTGCAGGAGACACAACTGCTGTGAGGGCTGGTGGTGGGGTGGGATGTTGGGTGCTGGCAGGAGTGATGTCTGTGCTTACAGCAGGAGCACTTGATACAGTTCTTGCTGGGAATGTGGGCTGTACTACATGGTTGTCTTTGGTAACACTCTTTTCTGCTTTTGGCCATGATTGTTCACCTCCTGTTGCAGTGGCTTCAATTTGCTGAGCAGGTTCTGATGCAGCTGCCACCGAGGCTGTGGCAGGTTGGGTGCTTGGGGTGCTGAAAGGCTTTGAAAGCTGTGGTGTTGTTTGGATTGGTGTGGTGGCAATCTGTGGAAGCGTGGCTGACTGGCTGTTCCTCCACGTGGCAGGGGTAGTGAGCGTCTGCATGACTGCTGCAAGTATGAGCTGAGGAGCCTCTGGTGTGTTAAGGATCCACAGTGCTGGTACTTCAGCCACTGAGACTGCACTCACACTCTCAGAGAGAGGTTTTGCAGGCATAAGACTTGTAGGCATAGTCAATGATTTAACTGTTGTCAAGACAGGCATGCCTGTATTCACGGGCAGAATCACTGCAGTGCTGTGGCCTGCAGTCATGCTTTGTGAAGTAGATGGCCTTTTCCTCCTCTGACCTCTCTTTTTTCCCATTCTGTATGTTTTACTTTTGGTGATTTTGGTGTCAGTCTGAGGGGCAATAATAGGTCGATCTGTTGGCTTCAAATGAGTTACATCCATTTCTTTGGTGGTACTAGTTGCAGGATTAGAGGAAGAATGCAGTTTTGCAGTGGGAAGGTGTTCTGACTTAGCATTGCCATAATGAATGGGTTTGTTTAAAGACAAGAAACCATTGCTGTGATTCCCACCTGTTGAAATAGGCACAAAGTGTAGAGGAGATATTTTGAACACAGATAATGATGTTGTAGTTTTAGGATGCATGGTCAATACCTCTGTTGATGGAAAGTTATCTATCTGTTGTTTTGGTCTCTTCTTCAGAACCTCTTTTTGCGCACCATTTCCAAAGAGAAGTTCCCAAGTAATTTTTCTGCTTTGGGAATTTTTTGGTGAGGTTCTAGGCTTAATGCTGGGTGAGACTGATTCAAAGGCAGAAGATACCTTAGTGCTTACAGTATATGTAATATCTGTACCAACATGAGCTGTGTGGGTTGCTGTTGTTGGTAGTCTGATGGTTAAAGGTTGGACTGTATCAGTCCCTGTCTGAAATGGAGCACTGCTCTGTAATATCCATTCAGGAGTATCTGGGGTGTCCTTTATAATGAAAGGCATGACTGTAGTAGTTTTCTGCCTTTCACTAGCTTCATTTTCCTCTTTCCTGAGGAACACTGTATTTTGTTGAGTACCTGCTGGGTGCTCCAATGGCATATTTGTGATCGAAGGGGAGGACAGAGGTGCTTCTGGGCTAAATGGGTTGATGGAGCTGCTTAAATTATTTAAAGTTGGTAAATGTGACATATATTTCATATTCAGCTGAACATCTGCAGCCACAGCTGTACTTCCTCTGACAGATCCTTGCCTCCTCAAATCATATCTGTGCTCTTTCGTACTTGGAATACGTCCTGGTCTAACAATTCGCCTCCTGCCAGAAATTTTCCTTCGTCTTCCATACTGCTGCTGGGCCTGGGGTGTACGAGTTGTAATGTTCTGAGTAATCTGAATTTGCTGATGAGTAATGATAGTTGAGGCCAACAGTGGCTCAGGAGTTACTAGTTTCTGAGTACTATGAAAATAAATGTGACCAAATTTAGGACTTGGTTCACTGACTGTCACCACAGATATTTGGTGATCTGTTTTGTTGGAAATCGTATCAATAGACTCGGTAAAAGCATGTAGCTTGTCCACTGCATTTTGGGAAGTTACAGATTTGCTGATGTCTGTAACGTCTGTCATGGGTGTCATAGATACAGATTTTAAATGCTGCTTATTACTTTCCCCAGGAAATACCAATCTTTGCCCAGCAGGGAGGACTCTAGATGTTCCACTTGCTCCATTTGATACAATTGACTGTTTTACACCACTTGCTGACATTAGACTTAAATCAGATCTTTCCCATGAGTTTGTAATTGCAGGTTTTAGATATGTTTGTGCCCTTCTTCCATCAGATGACAGAGACTCTGAAAACGGGTAAGGGAGAGGAGTTGCTGCCTCTGAAACAAGGAGAGAAGTTTTCCTAGCAGGAGTGTTGCTCATGGTCATCTCAGGCCCTGCAGTTCCTATGCTGTCTGTTGCTCTCCTCAGAGTAGATACTGGGACTGTCTCTGTTACTGGAATCATGAATTCTTCTTCTAGAGATACAAGATCACCGGATGTTTCGTCCTCAATTCCAGGTAATTCTGAGAACGTGTGGACTTCAATAGGTGGATTTGTTGCAACTTCCCCTCGATTTTCTATCGATGTTGAGATCCTCTTTATTTTTTCCAAAAAGGCTGCCCAGCGCTGTGGGTCGACTCTCCTGGCTGAGGAAACAAACTGTCTTTTGTGTCCTCTAAGCTGCCTGCTTATTTTGTCCCTGTAGTGCCTGAAAGTCATGTTCCTGTAGCTGTTCCTTTTATGTGCAGTCTGTGCAACCTGATTTCTGAATGCTGAGGCAGCAGATTCCTGATTAGCTGTCAAGGTAGCTGGAGTAGCTAGAGGATGTTTCTGTGTTGTAGCAGAGGCCAGCATTGCATTGCCAGAGCCATCACTCCCTTCCCATTCTCCCACAGCTATGTGCTTTTTCTTCAGAGCAGTTTCATTCTTTCTAACTAGCACTTGGAAAACCAAAAGATCAACACCATACTGGTTGGCTGCAACACACTGAAAGTATCCACTGTCTTGCTCTGTTACTCCTTGTATTTTTAAAGTACCATTGTCAAAAATATGTTTGTTTCTTACAGAATGATGAAGAATCACATGCTCAGGCAATACCCAGCTAATGGAAGCATCTGGAACAGCAGTGGACGTACAGGGAAGGTAGAGTGTGTTGCCAACAAATGTAGAAAGTTGGGCTCCATTTACATTGCTGTGTTCCATGTAAGGATCGACCACAGTAATTCTAAATGTGAGAGTATCTGCATCATTGTAATTTGTGCCTATGCAGTGGTAAAGCCCGGTGTCAAAAGTATCAGCTGTTCGTAACGTGAATGTTCCAGTTTTAACTACTATGATTCTCCCATCCTCACTAATATAAGGAGCTCTGACTTTGCTCCCATCAGCCAATATCCATTCTACTGCAGGAGCTGGTTCTCCAGATACTTGGCACTCTAATTCTACCATCCCCCCGACTAAAACAGTGTGCTCTGTTTGTGTTTTGTTGTCCCTGGAGATGATGGCCCAATTATTTCTTACTCCTCTTTTGTCAGCGCTGGGCAAAATAATCTGAGCATCTGTAAAGTACTGGATGTGCAAGGTGTTAAGTGTGGTTGCTGTCCTGTCTAGCTGTAATGCCACTTCGCTTTGCATTAACCAAGGTGGTTCGGCTCTCAGTTCAGACTCTACATTGGTAAAAAGTTCATCTTTTTCCGAGTAGATTTGTTTATATTTGTAGCTAATAAAAGGCATGTTAGTTGCTAGGGCACTCCTTTCCAGTTTTAAGGGAGAATTACTGTACAGTGCCAGTATGCTCCACAGCTGCTGAATATGCTCATAATCAATGCCACATACCAGAAATGCTGAGAATGCTGTTTTGAGCACTGTACTGTTGCCATCTTTGTCAAATGAGATGGGAGACATTTCCTTAGGTTTTTGGATGTTGCAAACCAAGTTACCTCGGCTTCCTGCTTGGTCAGTCATGTTCAAAACCATGTATCCTATAGGAGCTATGAAGTCCTTGAGAGATACGGAATTGAAATCCCCATCATCTGATACTGTGAGGTTTTTGAATTTCAGGGAGTCATGTATGGCTGGCTTAGTGCAGGTTAAAGATGCAGAAGGAACAGCAACTAAGCTTTTCCCTTCGTGATTTTTGGGACTAGCACAAACTGGGCATTGCTGAGCACCGGAACTTCTGTCTTTTTTGCATTTGACAACATCTGAAGGGAAGAAAAATGCAGTAAGCTCTTGTAATACAATTTTTAGTATTAAAAAGACATTTAACTACCAGCAGGCTGGCCTCTTGAATATTAACAAAGTTAATCTTAAAATTACCTAAGAAAACCTATGGGTTTTCTCTGGTGAAACTGCCTAAGGACTGTTGCTATTGCAGCTCCATACAGAATCCTTCTGTCCCATTTCTGCATGGCACAAGGCAGGCTCTGCTGGGGTACATGGCCGTAGCTTGGTTCTGATCGACACAGGCTCTGGTAGGGTGAGAGTGACACTAAGGTATCTTGTGCAACCTCTACTCAGAGCAGCAAATGAGAAAGCTCTTAAGTCTTGTTCCTTATTTCTGTTTGGAAAAAACAAGTACAATGTAGCCTTCATTCTTGCCAGTTACATAAAAATTAGCTCCCTTGTTCCCTGTGAAGTCCTCCGGGCACAAAAGCTTTGGACTGGCCAAGGAAAGTGTTCCATTAAGCTGCACTTGGGAATGGGTTAAGACCACTAGATCAATTTAATCTGGGAAACTGAATGGTATTGATCTATTTACCCTGATTACATGCACCTGCAAAATTCCATCTTCCAGTCTTTTATGGGAGAATAAACAAATGAATAAAGGACAGTTACCTTTACCAGAAAGAGCAAGATGCTATAACATGATTAAAAGCATAAACAAAGCCTTTAGCTCACCTGGTCTCGCTTTTGCCCATTCTGCAAACCACTGGAGGTTACAATCACAGGACCACGGGTTTCCATGAAGGTAAATGCTTTCTAACTCAGACATGTAGGAAAACATTTCTTGTGGCAGTGAAGTCAGCATGTTGTCAGACAAATATATGTGCTTCATGAAGGATATTTTAAATATTTGGCTATAGCACAAGGTGACAAAAGTATCTGGATGAAGCTGCTTAAGTAGATTTCCTTCCAAGTGGACCAGCCTCAGTGATGTGAGTCCATAGAAAACATAAGGATTTACAAACTCAATTTTATTGTGGTCCATATGCAATCGTACCAAGCTCTTCAGACCACAAAAAACATCCTGCTGAAGAACTCTGACCTTGTTATAACTCATTTTTAAGACCTGTTGATGAAAAAGTAACAAGTGTATAATATTAACCCATGTTATACTGTTAAGACTCCTAACACATTCTGATTGATGGTTACCCTGTCAAGTACTTCACCAGGCCAATAATGGAAGTCATTGATTGGAAAAAACTTAGTAGGAGGAATAAATGCAATGTTAGTTGCAGGACTACAAGGATGCTTCTTGTTCTGAGAGTCCCTCAGGGTGACCTTTCTGCAGTCACATTTACAAAATGCAGTGATTAAAAAATAAAATAAAACTATGCCTATTTCTTGTTAAAAAAAAAAAAAAAGAAAGAAAAGAAAAGAAAAACCATCCCAATTAAGCTACACTTACGAAAAGGGGAAGCAGAATTTGACCATAAGCTGTGGTAGTGATTTTTGTTCCAGCCAGTGTTAAGACTATATAAATGCATGCAAGAGTCTATTTTGACTGCTGCTTAACCAACAGAATCTGTGAAGTGTGCCCGAAGTTTCAGGATTTGTGTCATCTGAGGTGTGTACTTTCCCAACCGCAGCTCTCAGGTGCCATGTTGTTGCTGACTGGTTGAAAGTCAAAATTCATAACTCTGAGATGAACAAACCTGGCAAATTGCTTCCATTTATCAGTATTACTGCAAATTGTTTAAGTCATAACAAAAAATAAGATTAGGTTATCTCCAAATTAAGATTAGGTCATTTAGTTCTTACCTGTAATGAATACAAATCATTGAACACCTTATCAGGGATTGTATTTATCTCATTGCTGTGCAGCATCAGCAACTCCAGTTTCTCTAGGCCAGAAAAATCTGTTTCTGTCAGACTGAGCAAGCTGTTGTATCTGTAATGAACATTTCATCCCAGACCTGGGTTTAGTCAGATGTAAACTTCACAAGTTTCAAACAAACAAACAAAACCAAAACAAAAGAACAACTCTTTGGAAATGAATAAAGGTACTCAGCACTTCTGACTGGCAAGATGAAATTAGAAGTCATTCCTTCACGTTAGCACAAAACTTGGAAACTTTTCAAGGGTAGCTTTCTGAAGACTGCATTCACAGTGGGTAGGGAAAACAACTGCTGAAAGGTGCAGACAAGAATGCCAGGTCTGGGCTTCAACGCAGAAGAGCTGTGAGCTTCTGTAATGGTGAAAGTTGGTGATACGTTGATGCCTCTTTCAATCGAGGACTTCCCAACACTACAGCATCACAGAGAGGTCCATGAACAAGAGCGAGCTTCCTCTGCTGCCCACTGAGACACAGGTAAAGCCAGGGTTCCTGGGGGTGACCTGTTTCCTGGGACCTATGTGATGGCGGCTGGGCCTCAGCTACAGTGCAGGTGGGTTCTGAAGAGTGCTTGGCAGTTTCTCCCTGCATTGGCTGCGCTATGCTGTCTGCCCTTTCCAGTTGTACATCTTGAGTTTTATTTCCACTCTGCAGGTACTCAGTGGTGCCCACAACTTGTTAATGCAGGTATAGCCTCAGCCTCCCCTATTTTCCATGAGTATACATACAGTATGGATAGACTAGGCTAGACTTAAACAGCAAACCGAAAATGAAACAGAGCACCCTTCACATGAGAGCTGCACTGCTATGGGAGGTTTGATCATCAGTTGTATCTAAGTCTAGCCAGCCTGAGTACTGGCTGTGGTGATGCTATGCTGTCCTAGCATTGTGCTGTCCCAGCACAAGGTGTGTAAGCCTTGCAAATGCTGAGTACCTACTCTGTGATGCCTTTTGAGTTTGTGACTGCTATCCCCTTGCATGACCTGATTAGGTAACACAGGGACTCTTCTCATGATCCGTTTACGCTTCCTATGCCCTGTGGTGACAGTAACTTAGATTAAATCATTCACATCATTCACATAGATGGCCTGTCCATAATAGTAATTAATGTATTTCAGTTACATGTCCTTCTCCTAAGGTAACCCACAACCCTTGAAAAGTACTTAATTGTAAGATTTTATGTACAGCGCTTCTGGACAACACTGATAAAATCAATGGAAGGAAAGGGCAGAGAGGAGTCAGGAGCTGGGAGCTGTATATGTTGCCTGGAACCATAAAGCAGATAAAGGGAAGACTTCAACAAAAACTTCCTTTTACATTTTCTTCATACACGTATTAGAAGATTCGGAGGTTATACGTATCAAAAGTGATGCAAGGATGAGTCAAATATTGCTGATTAAGCTCATAATTTGATTGTATGAGAGAGGGCAGTTGCTGGAAACCCTGTAAACAGGTCAGTGGGCCCATATAGCATTTGTTCCCCGTTCCTTATAACTACCCACAGAACAGAAACACTTTGAAGGCTGAAATAGTCAGGCAAGCGTTATTTCTCATAAAGTTGATAGATAAAAGCACAGATACCAGCATCGTGTGACATTCTAAAGTCATAGCAAAGTCTCTGAACATTTTAACACACATACTAGTTTTCCAGCCCACTGCCTGAGCTCTGAATTATAATTTCCCAGAAAGAATTCTTTCTGTTTCAGATTCCTTCCATGTTGCAGATGCAAAATGTTTGGGTAATATGAAAGAATTCATTTAAGTCCTAAACTTTTTGAAGTTCTTACATGCCCTGTGATACATCCCAAAATTTCCACTTCTTAGTGTTGGTGGTCTTAGGCTTTTCTAGCTGTGACTACAACCACTTTTGAATACAGCAGAGCACTGAACTCATAAGATTTGTTTATCACTTTGGTTCATTTTAGCCGTAAATCTGGAAACTATTAATTACTGCTTTGCAAAGTGTTGAATGGTAACTAGTCTGTACATTTAGGATCTTGATGTTAAACATACCCCAGATTGATGCGCTCCACATTTGGAGGGATGTGCGGTGGGACGGCAGTGAAGTACCGGAACGTGCAGTGCACCTCTGTGGGGACATAGCAGGCACAGAGCCTGGGACAGGCGGTGCTGCCGGGAAGGGCAGCCAGGCAGGCGGCGAGGAGGGTCCCCAGCCACCAGCACCTGCCTCCTCTTGGCGCCTTCATCCTGTGGAAGACACTATGCTACCATCCTGCACAGCAAGAGCAGATGGGTTCCTGCAAAGAAAACAAAACGCAGATGCATTAGTGACACCCGTGTTGAGCTGCTCAGTTTTAAGCTAAAAAACCAAGACGAGTTTGTATTTACAGCTGTGTAATGAGCTAAAATGTTTGTCATTTAAAAGAAACAGCCTCACACCGTCTTTGTCTTGCTGTGATGTGCCGGTGCTTAGAGGTGAAGTTTTCATTTCTGAAGGAAGCAGACGTGAAAACTGAAGGATATCGTTACCTCACGACTGTGCCGAGTGTTCATCGATCTCGAGCAGTTTATCCTCGGGAAGGAACACGTCGGCTCCTCGCTTGCCAATAATTATTCCAAGCAAAACTGACTCATTTCAAAGCCCGCGCGGAGGGAGCGGCCGCTGCTGCCACAAGGCGCTTCCCCAGAGCCCGGCGCCCGTCCCTACCTGCGCCAGGGCGCGGAGCCCGCCGCTGCTGCTGTACCTGCCCGCGGGGCCCCCGGGATCCGAAGCTTCTCCCCGCCTCCGCCTGCCCCTACCTGCGCGACCTCCGTGGCGGCAGCAGTGCCCGGCGGGGCCGCTACCTCGGGGCAGAGCCGGGCCGGGAGGGGCGAGTCCCGCCGCCGCCGCCGGCTCCTCCTCCCGGGAGGCTCCGCCGTGCTGGGGGGACGCGGTTATGCGGCCGGGGCCGTCGAGGGAGCCTCCTGCCCGGCTGTGCCCCCCGAGACGGCGCCTCTGGGGAGGGGGGGTGAACGACGGGGAGAGGCCCCCAGTGGGGCTCCCGGGGCGGCGTAGGGCCCGGGGCTGCTTGGTCCCGCAGGCCGACCCGCTGCCCCCCGGCCCCGTCACTGCTGCTCCAGCGGCGAGTCGTGTCGGGAAGGGGGCCGGCGGCCCCTTAGAACGGTGGCCGAGTGTGCCGGGGGAAGGAATCGCCTTCCTTTCTGGATCAGGTCCGTCGGTGCTGCAGGTCTCCACGTTCTGCGCGGCAACGGGCGGGGTTGATAGCATGTTTCTAACGAAAGAAAGTGTTAGAAAAGGTTACTAGATTGTTAACAACTGATTACCTGGCGCTAATCGTTCTTGAACTGCTAAATTTCACAGTTGTACTTTAATAGAAGCTTTAATTAATGCTAAATTACTATGTCCTTATGCAGCCAGGATCAGAAGTTAAACATGAACCCTCTATGCGGCAGGAGATTTCTGGTATCTCCGTGACTGCACAAAGTTCACGCTTAGGAATTTTGGGGAAAACCCTGGAAACAAGGCCAGATTGGATGGGCCTTTGAGCAATCTGGTCTAGTGGAAGCTGTCCCTGTTCATGGCAGGGGGTTGGAACTAGATGATCTGTAAAGTCCTTTCCAACCCAAACTGTTCTATGATTCTATGATTCTACAACTGAAGGCCAGTTGGAGGGGCCCCAAGCAACCTGCTGCAGTGGAATGTATCCTTGCCATGGTAAGGATCGGCATAGGGTGGCCTTCAGAGGTCCCTTCCAACCCAAATGATTCTGTCCCTTAAAAATGCATCTTCCGAACAGCGCTGTAAGGAGCCTCATAGCTTCTTTCTCCCCTCTCTGTTTCTTAACTCACTATTATCAGTTGACACCACCACGTGTACTACCATTGCCCACTTTTGTCCATCACCTGCATTTTTCCCACTGTAGCCCAAATGCGCTTGGCAGTCCTTGTCTCTGGCTCTTTTCACTTCCATATTCCTCAGAGTTCTGTTGGTGGAACATGCAGCACATTAGTAATTGTGTTAATGTGACTGTTTGCGGTCCAGCCACAAAATTCCTTCTGTCTGTGTATGTCAAAGAACAGCTGAGTTCAGATACTTTGGGTGAGCTGCACAGCTTATTTGACCCTCATCCTGGTTTAGGACAATTTCAACTGTGTTACATGTTTATGACTCTGTATTTTCCAAATTAGCCATGAATCAGTATTGGTTCAGGAAACAAGCTCCTTAACAATGTCACACAAACCTCACATTCTTCTGCAGAAATACTGTTTGTCTGAGATAGGGTGGCTTCAGCATCATTGTGTGATTATATTTGATGTAGTGTCAGTCATAAATCTGTCTAGGCAATTTCTAATACTTTCTTGCTATTACTTTGCATATTGACTGCTCTGGATTTAAAAGATAAGAATAATGTCTTCAAGGTATAGGGAGAAATGAGAGGAAACTAGGGTAATGTACATAAGTTATCCTGGATTGTGCTTTTCCTGTGTAAGGAGGTACACAAGTCAGTGGCAGCTGGCTTCATGTGAACTTTCATACAAGACTCATTTGTGCTTTGAGCTGAGTAAAAATTTTCAGCCAAAATGCTATGAGGGTTTTGTGGGATCTTTTTGGTTTTTTGTTGGGGTTTTTTTGTGTTTTGTTTCT
>JAOEHY010035516.1:0-18765 GCA_025447955.1 Psilopsiagon aurifrons | reverse complement strand
TCCTTCCTTCCTTCCTTCCTTCCGTCCTTCCTTCCTTCCTTCCTTCCTTCCTTCCTTCCCTCCTTCCTTCCTTCTTTTCTTCCTTTCTTTTCTTTTTTCCTTTTATTGGGATTTTTGCAGGATGAAGCTCAAAAGTTCCTGGTAAAACTTCAAGCCTTGCCTTAATGGTGAAGTTGTGCCAGGAGCATCACAGACGACTGATCTGTGTCCTCCAAAAGGAAGGACTCCAAAGGAGGGCTCAGATCCCTGCACATGTGCTGCAGATGGGCTGAGGCAGTAAATTTGCCATTTTCCTACACAGTGGGCTTTCTCTAACCAATGTGTAGCAAATCCCTCCCCAGGATCAGTGTGACAAGCTGTGCCCCTGTTGTGCAGTCTATGTGGGCAATTACTAGAGTGATGCCCCATAATTCAGATGGTTGGCAGCCTGTAAGGTATCCCTGGCTGGACTTCCACACATCAGAAACCTGGGCAAAGGTAAAAGTCCTCAAGATCTGCTGGGGACCATCTCTAGATAGGAAAGCAGGGCACATTGGAGGCACAAGGGGGAACAGGAACCTCATCCTGGGAGTTTGTAGTACTGAGGACAAGACAAAACCACTAAGCTCAGATATGTCCAACTCCTTATCCTTACAGCTCTTGGTGTGCCACCTTCCCATACCAGCATTACTACTTGTAGGGCCCTGTACTGAGCTAGAACTGAGGCTTGAGCTTGTTTTTAAATAAGCATGGGAAAAGATGTAATTTAACATTGCTCAGTCACCCAAACTGTTCACAGCTCTGTCCCAGATATGGTAATGCTAGCACAAGGTGAGAGCACCCTACAGGTCAGGCAAGAGATGTGGGAGAGAGGGTCAGGTGAGCTGCAAAACCATGAGATGGTATTGACCCCAAAACTCTATATTGGAAACCATGGCTCAAATCTGACCTCTCCCTCAGCATCTTTCATAGCCACAGCTTTCACTTGAGCATGGGCACATCTGAAATAAATCTCATGATTCAATACTTGCCAGACATGCAGTACCTACTGTAACCTTAAACAAATTGCTCCCATGGTTAATTAGCCTCCAAGTATGTTATTTCTCATCTGAATGTGTCTGGCTTCAGCTTCCAGCCACTGGAACTTCCTAGGCTTATTCCAGATACATTAAAGAGTCATCTGCATTTGGAAATCTCTTTCCCAGGCAGATTGGCATCCTTGGAATAATAATAATATAAAAAGGATCATGTAACAAAGAATGAAGCTGCACAAGGAGACAAGTTACTATTGCATGGGCTCCCAGGGGGTTTATTATCGTTGGCTGACTCCTGGGTGCTGGACTTCAAAAAAAGGATTATTTCATCTGCATTCCCTGGAGTACTACAAAACCGAACTGACCTACAAAAGC
This sequence comes from Psilopsiagon aurifrons, assembly GCA_025447955.1. Taxonomy (NCBI): domain Eukaryota; kingdom Metazoa; phylum Chordata; class Aves; order Psittaciformes; family Psittacidae; genus Psilopsiagon; species Psilopsiagon aurifrons. Next base: position 17,377 of record JAOEHY010035516.1, on the reverse strand, counting down.
CTCAAATGCAACATTGGTGTGCCTGTGGTGCCATGGTAGATCTGCAGAGCTGGATGGCAGATTTCTGCCCTTTGAACCAACAGTGATGAGTAGAAATAGCTTTATCTCACGTCTGAATTGGTTGATGAGTGGGACCTAAAGCACAGGCTTCAGTTACTAACTTCTCCAGGTTCAAGTAGCACAATCAAGTACCTGTGGCAGCAGAGACTGGTACCAGACCAAATTCATGCTACGTGCTGCAACGACCTTGACCTGCAGTGCCAGATTTCAGAAAGGATTTCACTCTGAGGAGCAGAACCTGGCAGGGACTACATGTAAACTCACAGCTATAGTGTATTCTCTCTCTGCTCAGCATCACCTTTCTGCAACCAGCTGGAGCTGCGCAAGCCTTCTAGCAAAGAACCCTAACTATTCTATGATTGTTCCAGACTGCCCAACCTCGGTAATCAGCACCCCAGGAACCCTCCTGGTTCTATTACGTCTTTCTGATGTACGTATACAGTGGCATAATCTCACCTATGTCTTTTCTTGCTCATTTTGTTCTTCCTATACAGGAGGCTACGATTTTGGCATTTCAACCATCCAGATCAAGTTTCAGCAGCAACTTTCTTAACCTTTTCCTCCTGAGAGAGCAATAGGTAAATCTTTTGCTCATATCTCAGATCCTCGACCCTGCTATATAACCAACCACAGAATGCCTCATCACATCCTTCACACCTCATTTCTATGTATTTATGAATGGATTCACTCATAAGTTTGATGCTACCAGAGTCTGAGTTCATGCTACAGTGACCTCCTTTTCCCTTCGCATCATTAGTTTAATGTTGCTTGTCTTGTGGCTTGTTTTTTTGCACAGATTCTTGCTCTGAACCTATTCAGTGTCCTGGTACAGTCTGCACCTCCAGCCTTGCAGCAGCTTGCGTAAGGGTGAAGTTTCTGGCTCTGCTGACTGAAATGAACTCACCTCTACAGCATCACTAAAGAGCCTTAGACCAATACAGCAAGGGTGTACTTTTTAAAGGAAGTAAAAAAGCCACAACAGAGCTTCTAAAACTGCAGTGCTTACAAGTCCCTGTGTTGAATGGGGCAGAAGTCCTTGTCAGCAAAAGGACCAGACAAACACACTGTATCTTCCTGAAGCCTATCCAGAGATATTCCCTCTGCTGGGTAACACCTACTCCAGGCTCGCTTTGTTTCTCTTCCCTACTTGAATTTAACCAAAAAAGCTCTGTCTACACACTGCTACTCCAGAGCAAGTCCCGGACAAAAAGCAGTGCCTGGACTGACAGATGTGTGCTGTTCGACAGCCACAATCCTCTTCATAGACACAAGGCATGGGCAGTCATCATAGAAATACTGCCAAAGACTCCCATTTTTATCACCTTGATTTTGCTTAGCCCTCTGCTTGTGTTGAACCCCAGGAGTACAGACTGGCTATTCCATGAGTTATAAGCTAACACCTCTTTGCACATATGTACCAGCACACGAACCTGGGCTTGGGCTTGATTTATGGATGCAGGGAGCAGGGCTGAATATTGCAACAGGTTTTAGCCTGACCTCTACCTGGGCTGCCCACAGACAACCAAGACACCATCTCCATGGCGCCTCCTGACCCTGCCATGTCTGCAGCTGGCAGGGAGGAAGGACTTCATCAGCACTGAAAAACGTGCTTCCTCCCCTGTATGGGATCCTTTCAGAGCTCACTCTGGAATGACACCATCATCAACAGAAGCCAGTGACCCACATGGGTGTGAACTCCGCACAGGTACTACAAACCAGGGGTAGGAGGTAGTAAAATCATGAAGGATGAGAAAATCTTGTGCCTTGCTAGGTGAGGAATGGCACGTGGGAGCTAACCTCTCTTGCTGCTGCCACCTGACCAGAGGTGCAGTGGCTCTGTGACCAGATGTTCTGCTGTGACAGCAGTGGTAAGAACAGGCCAAGGAGGCTGGGAAGAGAGCAGATGGACACCGAGGGTGGCAGCAGGTCTGGTGGCTCTGAGAGCTGGGGGGATAAGGAGGTAGGGAAAGGCTATAGCTCCACACAAGGAAGATTTTCACTTCTCTGGTGACTTCAGTCAGGCTCAGGAACCAGAGTAGCCACAGAGCATCAACAACATCTAGCCTAGCATGGACACAAGTGCCTGCCAGCCCTTATCCTCCTGGCACTACTCCTCCTGCCGTGGTTGAGTTAACACCCCGATGCTTGTTAGTGGCTAGTGGCAAAAACTAGGCAACACCAGCTAAGGGAAAGCAGGTCGTGAGCACACCCAGCCAAATCTGCCCAGACATGCTGGTTTAAGTTTTGTGCCAAATGTTCTGAGCTTTAACACGTATTAGCATCTTTTCTTCCTAACAGCTTTCCCTTGTGTTTCTTCCCTTCTAGCGCTGAATGTGTGATTCAGTCATGCATTAACCTTTGTGTCTGATTCCTGATCTGCTGTTAAAATCTATGCTAATTCCTTCAAATCTCACAGATTTTTTCCACAAGCACATCCCAAGCAGTTCTGGGATTCCTGTACCCAGAGACGCAGTAGGTAGCTAACATGGTCTGTTCTCCAACAGCTCAGGCTGCATGAATGGTCTAATTAACACCTCATCAGACTCAACTGGTGGTTGTGTCTGCAGAAATTCCCTCTTGCACCTGTGCATTCACAAGACACCATTCCTAGCCTCCAGCACAGCAGGTCCCAGCCATTGGAGCAATGCATCCCTGCAGAGCCTGTCGTTACATTGTGTAGCGGTCCTGGTCCAGTCTCTAGGAGTTGCCAGCCTGCAGTGACTGTGATGCACTCTACATATCTGAGAGATTGCACTGTGCAGGGTGGTACAAAAGCTCAGGAGCAATAACTCAGCAGTGAAAGGTGTGCAAAGCCCATGTTGCTGTGTGTCAGACAGAGCTCTCTTCCCCCTGCCATATCCTACCTCCACCATCAGGCAGTGCATAGGTTTCACCATCAGCTCAGTGTTGCTTGCTAAGGACAGCCTGTGCAGTGGGACAGCATGCACACAGTCCTACATGCTGCAAACCTTCAGGTTCCTGATCCCTGCTCATCATCTAGCCTGTTTAGCAGACCCCAGAGAAAGGTGGCATCCCAGGTTCAGTCCCACCATGTTCTGAAGGACAGGCCCAAGGATTGGGTCAGAACAGAACTGAAGATGTCCGTCTCCCATCACTGAGAGAGACAGAGCATGGTACACAGCAGAGAGCAATGTCCAATTCACATTGAACATTCCTGCTGCCATTATTGCAGGACAAGGTTTAAACATAAAGAATGAGTTTAGCTTGCTTGCTTGAGATAACAGTTGAACACTAGACTACAATGTTTGGAACACAGAGCATGGAACAGGAAAATGTAATTTTAGGTAATACTTCAATATGAGACTCTTCTTTGAGTGTTTCAGGACCTCAGATAACTCTAGAGGCTTTACCTGGAGAACATCTAATGCCAGCTTCTGCTGTTGAAGATCATCTCTTGGGCCTCTCTGAGCAATCCTCCCCACCAAAAAACACCCCTTCACTTTGTGTAACAGGGCGCTGCTTGCCTGACAGACTAATCCACCCATCCTGTCTTCTACTCTGGGGTGTTTCATATCTCCCCTCCAGCCCTACTTAACATTTGAGTCATAGTCCTTCACCTGGCATATCTTTTCCTACCTGGTTGACTTCTGCTCTTCATCAGTTTTTCTAAAATAAGAGAAAAACCTTGCAGGTTTCACATCATCAGGTCTGTTAACTGCACACAATGTGTTCACTCTGGAGCCTTCGTCCTACAGTGAGCACTATGTAGACCACTTGTGGTGGTCTAGCAATGCAGACTGCAGGCTTGCCATTGAGAGCACCTTTCTAAATTCTTTCTCTTCTCTTCTGCTTGTCTACTGTGTAGGGCTCATTCAGATTTGAAGGCATGTCCTGGCCGTGACAGCCCCAGGCACACGCTGAGCCACATCCTACTGAGCTCTCAGTATCACTAACTGAAAGTACTCAAGTGACCTCAGGGAGCTGCTGGGAATTAAGCTCCTGCTGTCAAGCAGCTTAGGCATTGGGTTTGTTTATTTGTCCTTTTGCAACTCCATTTCTTAATACTGCCAATGGCGTTTAGCCTTTTGCCTTTGTGTAATCAGACTTGTTCCTCCTCTTTATGCCCTGCCTAGCAATAATTGGGTCTTTATGTGGAAAGCCAAGCAGCTATTTTCTCACAGGACCCTGTGGGCCATGGAGGCATGTGCTGCTCACCATGAGCTGCAAACACCAGGATTTAGAGTGCATGCCACAAGATTTCTCCATAGGAGAGAGAAGTCTAAGCGCCTCTGGACCAGTGTCATCCTGGCAGGCACGGATGGCAGGAGACAAACAGCATATAGCTTATAGAGCAGGCATGGCATGCTCGTTACAGCTCTTTCATAGCTGCATGAAAGACTGGAGAGTCCCCACCACACAATCACCAGGACTGCTCAAACCCCAGCTCTTCCCTACCTTCCCTTTCATTCTAGATGATGTTTCTGCCATCCTCTCCGTCATACACTACAGCCTCACTCCCAGGGTTGCTGTCAGTCACAGTGCAGCTCCAGCATTGCAGAGCTGCTGGACCACCCTGGCCGTGCAACTGAGTTCTTCCAACCCCTCTTCCCTGGGACCTGGCTGCGGCGCACCAGGGGCAAACACAGCAGTAGGACTTCCCTTTCTCTAAGAGCTTCTTGGCATTCATCCCTGTTGTTTTCCTTACTCAGCCCACTCCTCCCAGTGCTAATGGATTTCCTGCTGATCAAGGCTACTACAACATTTTGTAACTCTCCCTGCGTTGTACTGAGCAAGATGCACTCATATGGCACTGGTGGCAGCCATGGTGCGGGTGCAGGGGCTGCTCCTCCACTTCTGTCGGCAGGAAGGATGCTGGTGTCACAGCTGGTTCCACCAGCTTTATGGTCTCGCTGTGCTGCTGCAGCAGAGCTGAGAATCTGGCCCTGGCTCCCTCCCCGCCTCGCCAGGGACTGCATCAGTGTACTGTTTATTGTTTCTGCCAGATCATTCATGCAGATGTTAATGAATACTAGACACAGCTTTGCTCCCAGCAGAGTCCCTTCCACACCTCCCCCTGCCCAGCCCTCTGCACTGGAGTTTCTGTTTACAGTCCTGCAGGGAATTACCCTTCTGCTGCACAGCCTTGGAGCCTCACAGTCCCCATTCCTGCTGCCAGCAGGCTCCCACACCTCCCTGGTTCCTGTAGCTGTCCAATGTCACCTCCAGGTGTCCACGTCCCTCACTGTCACCATTCCTTCTCCACCTCTGGCCTCCCCAAACTAGAGAAGTGCCAATTCTCCTAGGAAGGAGCAGAAAGCAGAAAGCTTGGCCAGTGAAGAAAGTTGCTACAGGTTCCTCCTCTGCAGAGATGGAGAAATCACAGGGAGAAGTCACCAAATAGCAAGAGAGAAGCAATTTGCTCAGGAGGACTCTGAGACATCTACACTGATAAGTGGTGTCAGGATCCATCTCCCAGCCCTGCAGCTTATGGGCATGCAGGAGCCTGCATCCACACCAATACATTACCTTCATGTCCCAACACGGTGAGCACCTCAGTCTGCCTATAATTGGGAAACTCTGGGAATACTTGGGAGAAATTGAAGGAATTGGCCCAACCCAAAATCCCACCAGTGGCTATGTCCTCAAGCCGCTGGTACTGTGGTGGCTGAGCCGCACAGAGCCTCACTGTCCTGGCAGCCTTTGGACATGGGGAAGCTAAGGAGCAAGTCTACCTGATGCAGGGTTTCTGATCTCTTGGTCAAAGCAATACCACTCACCCTTCCAGGAGAGAGATGACGTTCTTTCTGGGCCTCCCAATGTTTGGTCCATAGAGGTTTGCTCTGGAATAAGTGCGGATAAGCTGCAGCAGGCTTCTCAGCTGGACGTAGTCCTTCCCCAGCTGGCTGCCGTTCACCGAGCGGCCGATCAGGGTCCGATAGTTATTGGGCTCTGGGAAAATAAAAATAGACAAGCAAGGCTTGCCAGCTCTGTTCCTTCAGCCGTGCTTCCGGAGGCCGACACACAGCTCATGCTGTCACACAGCTTGAGCTCCACAAGGAGCCTCTGAGGAGTGGATGAGGGCAATCGCTTACTCTCCTGTGCCAGCACCTCCTCCTGTGCCCCTTCTACTGTATGCTGTCTGAAGGACTCTGCCTTGGTGTCATGCTCCTGTCCCTGCAGGGTCCCCCACTCCCCTGGTACTGCAGCTGCCACAGAGGTCCATATAGCTGCTGGCCAACCCAACAGTCAGGCCAGAAACATTTCATGTGCTTAATATCAGATGATGGAAATGTCCAGTTAAGGGGCTAACATGTGCCAGATCCGTCTAAGAGATAGTGCTGCTTTATAGCAGTGTCCTTTAAATCCTTTTGAAACTGCACTGGCAAAGCGTCTTGGGATCTGCGAATATGCTCTTCCGAAAGGGAGAGCTTTCTTTTCACTTCTCTAATACAGTGAGCTCCATTCCTGTGGCTCTCCTGTTCCCACACTCACCATTGCCCAGCTCCCAGGAGATGTTGTACTTCTTGCTGGCGCTGTACTTCAGAAGGCTGAGAGCATTGGAGCTATTCCAGGAGTTGTTGGGATTTCGGCGCAGAGCATTCAGTGCAAAGATCAGGTGAAGGCCAGAGCAGTCAGCAAAGTTATAGAGTTTGTCTAGAGACCTGGCTGGGAAGAAACAAGAAACAGTTTGTAGTTCAAACAAAAGCCAGTTCCAGGAAGGTTCAAATGATCCTGCTGTCCATCAGAGCTTGCCTTCTGTGGAGGATGAACCAGGGTCAAATGCCATCCCATGACATCTGTAACAGTAGAAACGCACCTGACCTTTGAAACCAGGATAGGATTCCAGGTGTGGGCTCATATCATTTCCAGCATGATACTTGGTTACCGGAGACAAGTGACTTTTTAACATCTCTTTTCATCTGCTCTTGGCATGGGAAGTTCAGCCTTTCCTGCCCTTATCCCGCCTTGCATCTCTTTCAGAGCAGATCCCTGCAATGCCTGGGGACCAGAAGAGGAAATCACCACCCCAGACTGCCAGCCCATGGCCACCTCTCCTGCATGACACCACAGCCTGCTCTCTACCCCCACAGCCCCCTGTGCAGCAGCCAAGCCTCAGCAATAAACAAGAAGAGCCTCCAAGGTGTGCACCTTGCACCCTGCTGACCTCTGTTCTTCATGTAGAGAGGAGCTTCATGCCACTCCTTGAGGCCAGCGAGAGGAGGGCTCCCTGCCTGCTGAGAACCTGGCCAAGCCCTCCTGGGATGCTGGTGTATTTGTGGGATTTGTGTCCTACTTGCTGGCTACAAAGCTGGCACCTCCCCTGCTCCACTGTGGGCTTGGTGAGCAGTGAGGGACCGGCCAGCAGCAGGAGAAAACAAAGAAAGGGCTGGCCCACTATTCAGGGAAGAGTGACATTAGCACAGAACACAGCTGGGAGAAACAAAACCCTTAATGCCTTCTTTTGCTTCAATCTTCCCTAAAATACTCAACAGCAATCAAATGCCTGACAAAGCTAATGCCAGCATTAGCAGGATACAAACTCACACAAAAGAAGATATGGTGAGAGAGTAATTAGATAACTGTGGTGTTTTCAATCATCCCTGCCTGTTGAATTGCATCCCAGGACGCTCAGTGAGCTTCCTGAAGCAGCCTCGGAGATGCAACCACTTAACTGTGAGAAGCCACCAGGGATGGGGAGGTTCCAGGGGGCCGGGGGGGCAAACCGAGGGCTCCGCTTTCAGAAGAGGGGAAAGAGGCACTGGGGAATTAGAATAGGCAGACCGGCTTCAGGTCCCAGAAAAATACTTGGACAAATAACCAAGCTGCTTGTCAGCACTTACAAAATATAAGGAGATGATCAACAGCCACAGGAATGTGTCAAGAACAAATCACACTGAAGTAATCTACTGACAGAAGAGCAGAGCTTGTGGGCAGCAAAGCAGCCATTTAGGTCTTATACCTTGGTTGTTTTTCAGGCTTTGGACATGACTGCACATAATGCTCCCTCCAGAATGCAAGGTAACTCAGATCTAGTCTGAACTGCAGCTAGAAACAGGCACACTGAGAGCAGCTACCAGTAATTTGCTGTTCAACTGAAGGGTCAGGCAGCCTGCTCTGGGTCTTTTTATACATTTCCAGTAAAGAAGGGTATAAAGGAGGAGGGTACATATATCAGCCTTGCCATGGCACTAAAGGGATAGCATGGCCAAGGAAGCTGAAGGGATGGAGAGAAGGTTGAGCCTATTACTCTAAGCCCAGGGGTGATGCTGTCAGTCTCCCTGTACCTGCACTGCTCAGCTGAGGTGCTAGTGAGATGGTGACAGCCAGAAGCTGCTCACTCCAGCTGGGATAAGCTGCTCACAGTCTGTACATCTGCATTTATCCCGTCGCCCTTCCTGGACACTGAAAGCCTCAGTGAATATGGAGCCAGCTCTGAGGTCTGAAAAGAATAAACTTATTTTAAAAGTCATGTTTTAAGGAGGGTCAAGGAAATCAGCTAACTGAATAGCTAACTAGCAGAGTCATGAAAAGAAGAAAGGAAAAATGTGGAAAAGAAATTCCTAATCCCTTTCACAACCTTTTTCTAAATGCTACTGGTTGTTTGAGTGAGAGTAGCTGAATTAGATTAATCTAATGTATTCATCCCACTGGTTCAGGCACATTAGCTGTTTTTTCTGGATATTTAGTGAATTAGAGACAGATACAGTTACTTAATAGTCATTTACTTCAAACCCCCAAGCAGAAAGCTGTGCTTGAAATGAGTCTCCTGTAAAGAGGATAAGATAGGCACCTAAATGACAACATGAAGATAGCAAAAAGGTGTCACCCGCAGTTCCCTGCTAGAAATGAAACCTTTTCACTGGTGCAAAACAGTTGTATTACAGGAGGGGATTTGCTTCATGTTTAGGAGCCTCTGCAGAGGACTGGGAATTGATTTTCCATGCATCCACCAGAGGAAACAAGCCGTCTGTTTATCCTGATGCAGGGCCTGCCACTGTGAAATTATATTTTCCCCATGAGACCTGTTTTGTTTCCGTGCGCCTGGACACAGAGATGCCACGTGTATTTTGTGTTCTGCCATGACTTTCCAAGCTGGAAACCTCAGAGATCAGGAGGGAGAGCTGGGAGAACTGCACAGATGTTTGGGGGTTGTTCCTGCACTCCCAGAACACAAACTCACCTGCAGACTGTAATGAAGCCACAAAGAGCAGAAAACTACCAATAAACCTCTCTCTGCATCAAACTCTGTTGTTAATATGGGCACTCTTGCAATCAAGACTATCAGGTATCAAGTCAGCTTATCTCCTTCAATCCTTAGCAGCTGTCCTGGGATAGCATGAACTTGGAATCACCATTCTCTCCAATGACTTTAGCAGAGCCTTGATGACCAGTCTGCACAAGATACTCAGCCGTTAGTGGTTAAAGGGCATGTCTGACTCCTTTTGAGAGGAACACCTTAAACTAGACATCCCTGTTGCAGACAGCTGCAGTAAGGTAAGTAATGTCATGGGTGACTAAAGCACAAAAAGAAACATATTTAGAAGACCTCTAGTGACGTCCAGCCCCCCATGAGTACAAACAGGGCCAAAAGAGAGTGCTATAAATACTTTACTGCCACGGCCACATTATTTCTGAGCAATGAGAACATGAAGAAATGCAGTATTATTAACAGCTGGCTAGCCCTCACTTTGAATTCTGGATAATTGCACTGCTTTTTCTTCATCAAACACAGAAAATCTTGCTGGAATTTAACCTTTCCCAGCTAACAGATCATTAGGCAAGGCTTTCACAAAGCATTTCAATAGAAAAAGCCATTGTCATACCAGAATGAATCTTAATAGAGCAGAACTGGATTTAGAGGATGTTCTCCCTGCCCCTTCTCCCCCCCTGCCTGTGCAGGCTCAGCACACATGAGCCACTGAGCTAAGGGAAAAGGAATAAAGCAGATAAAAATAAACATAATAATTACAAAAAGTTCAAGGATGCCAAGAGTGAGCTTCTGCCACTTACGGATGCTCACAACTGATGCTCACATAGTTGGAGTGAGGCTAACTGAGGCAGCAAAGCTACATGCTCTGTCCCTTGCACCCAGCAGCAGTGCTTGCTGACCGGTTTCAGTGGGGATGGATGCCTGCCTCTGTGGATTTGGGACTAACAGCAGCCAGCAGACAGAGATGAAGGCCCCAAAGCCTGGCACAAAAGAGAAATCAGAAGATATTTGGGCTTTCTCAACCTTCTACTTTCTTGGTTGTATAGGCTTGAATGCATCTGGAGAGTGAATACTGCCCAATGATGCATGGCTGGGTGGCCGCCAGTGAAGATCTGCTCTCAGTCCTGCCCTCAGCTGCAGCTCTGCTCAGGGATTAAAGGTTTTGACTGTTTGCATGGATCCCTCGCCCTGCCCAGAGGGAGGCAAGCAATTTCAAAATGCAAGAGAAGGTGTCTGAGGCCACAAACGGTGGTGGTGCTCATGGGACAAGTATGTGTTTTGGGATTCTTTCCCATTTTTCACCTTTTCAGATTTTAAAGTTCTCTAAAAGATGGATGGCACGTAACTCTGTGGCATGCCAACACAAAACATGAGGCACATGAAAACATCTCTGGCAGTTTAAAATAATTGGAAAGACTTCCCAGTTGTAATCATTGACTTCAGCATTATACTAGAGGCTTTATAAAGAGCAGAGTATTGACTGCCATTTGGTGAGAGGGACAGTTCAACAATCTCTGGGTTTGAAAGTCTTCCATGTTTTAATTCTGCTTCAGGAATTTTGCTTTGGCAGGATTTAGCACAGAGAGTGGAAATGCATGTGCACGCTGAGACAGCGGCTGAGATCAGCCAGTGGGCTGAGAGATGGCGGGGCATGGCATGGCGTGCCAGCGGCTTTCGTAACTCTGGGAAGTCAACCAGAAGGAGAGGAAAGAAGAGCCTGTTCTCCCTCTATCCCCACTATTCACCATGTCCACCTCTTGCATGTATAATGCATACCAGCACTGAAGAGGATGGGGTGAAAGCTGAGCGGGCAGCACACTCCGCACTCCCCAAATCCGCAGGTTAGCTGAGAGACCAAGCAAATGCACAACATATGAACCTTTCTGTGGATAAAGCAAAGAAACGCAGCTCTAGAAATAACAATTTTAACTGATCATTGGTATTGCATGACTGCATTCCCCACAAAGTCTGAGCAATGCCTGGAGCATCCCTGCAAACAGCTCCTGGTGGCAGCACCAAAGCCAGCAGCATCCCTGCCCCTTGAACACCCCATGGGAGATAGCAGAGGGAAGGGGGGAAAGACCTGGCAAAGAGCAGGGAAGCCCGAAGAGAGCATGAAAGGGAGGAGGCAGAAAGTACAGTGTGTTCAGACAAGAGATGAATAAGATTGCTGGTGAGAGCAATGAATGGAAAAAGAAGGGTATTCCCACTTATAGAAGAGCAAGTGGGTACATGGAAAACTTATTTACAAATTGCCACCATAGTCAGCTGAATCCCATTTGCACTGGCTCTCTTGGGCTGAAAATCCTCATAAAACCACATGTGTGTGGCAAGGACTTAATGTTTTTGTAGCAAATAATATGAATCAGAAGATATGCAACAGGCAATCAGAGTAACTCCAGACCCATGGGACAGGTCTGCAAAACTGGCTTGAAATCTTCCCATGGATTCCATCCCCAGTCACGGTAGGGAAACCAGACCCACACACTCCACAGCTTGGACACTTGGAGCACCAAAGAGTGGCCTTCACCATCACTGCAAGTTCAGAAGAAAAGCAGGATCCCAACACTGTCCGTATGCACTATAATATGCAGCTTGATCCACTGGATCATGGGAAGATTTTCCTATTCTAGCTGCATGTTATGCCCATTCCTTCAGAGTTGCGGCTTAATGAGAATTTTAAAGATTTTGAGGATACCAAGAAACCCACACAGTTGCTGGGAATTGCATTCTAATGATGACCATCCCAGCTGGGAAGCTGTTTGGTTTTAATTCAGTCTTCTGAAGCATTTTGCTATGCAGTAAAACCACACTGTCTAAAGATGCTGAAGAATTCCCAGGCAAAATTGCTGGCAGGAGGAAAAAGTTTGCTCGCCTCAGGCACACGTTTCACCTGAAATGCTCCCTCTACCTGGTCAGCTTCCGATTTCCTCCTGAGAGGATGGAGGTGTGCAGGACTGTCCCTTGCTCTCATTTACCTCCCAGGCTTCCTTATTGTTCCACGGGGCAGCAAAGCCTGGGGGGGCGCTGCGTGAGGGAAGTGCTTCCCAAGGCAAGGTGCAGCATTGGAGGTCTGTTCTGAGCGACAAGAAGTGCTTTGGCAGAGCCTAACAGTGCTATAGAAAAGGGATCTAGTTTAATCCCATCTGAAGAATACCTGAAAGATGGAGGAACTGGCTTTAATACTGCCAGCCAGTAAAGAAACGCTGCGCACTGTGTGTTAATGAGAACCTGGATTTTATATCCAGCTGGATGACAGATGGGGGATCTGGGGCTATTCCCCTTGGAGTATCGAGAGGGCCTTGTTCCAAGGGAATTGTTGTCATCATCCCCAGTCTTTAAGCAGCTGAACATCGACCCTCAATATTCATTCAAGTCTTTAACTAGATTTTTCATCTCACTGCCAACGCAGAGGTGATTATGCTGACCACGTGAGCTAGGTTTAGTCCTTAACACCACCATACAGAAATAGCAGTCTGGGGGCTTGGTGTCAATCTCTCACCAATAAGGAGCTTGGCCGGCAGCCATGGATTGTAGGCTGAGTTCCCAGCTGGCATATAACTTGGAAGACAACCATGAGGTCTGGGTTCAATATCCAATTGCTAAGGAGTCTGGCTGACAGCCTCATTTTGTGGAATGAATCCCAAATTAATATAATGCTTTTGATACCAGACAAGGGGCATGGCCCACTTCCAAATGCTGTAAGGCTCAGATAAAAGCCATCGGCATTGGGTTCAGTGTGTAAATGGTATTGAGGTCGGATAACAGTCAGGATTGGTCTTAATCCTCAGATGGTGAGAAAAAGGAATGAGCCCTGAGCTCCGCCTTCATGCAAAAAAAAGAGCTCAAATGAGCAGAATAGCTCTGTTTTCAATCCTCGTGTGGTTGAGAGCTCACAGGACAGTAATGGTTTCTAGGAACAAGTGTAAATTGTCATAGATCTTCAGAAGAGATGGGGGATCTGTGTTCAATCTCCAATTGCTGTAAAGCTCAGACAATGGCCAGAGGGGCAATTTCCAAACCCTCTGTTCCAGTTGGGAAGGAACTAAGATCACATTACCGCTAAGAAAGCAGTTTTCTTCTGCTGCATAACTTAAGACATTTTCTCTTTTGGATCAGGATGAATCTAACATCTTCTAAAGTTTCAGAGGGAAATGGAGGTGGGTGAGGAAAGAGCTGCAGGCTTGAACAGTGCAAGAGAAAATAAGACCATGAGCACCACCTGCTCTTATGCGCCTTGTTGGCCACCTGGCATCACTGGCCTTGAGACGTGGAAAGTGCTCCAGAGAAAACATGGGTACTGCTCATCAGCATCCTCATGCTCTGCAGTGCCTGCACCACTAGGCATCCTTGGGGCTTCTGCACGAGGCAGCTTATTCTACGCAGAGACAGTGATAGCCTGTGTTGCAGTTACTGGCACCACTTGTACAAGCGACTGGTGTGAAACAGCAAGTGCAGCAATAACTCCCTCCTGCTCTCATAGCTCACTTGTGGAGTAGCCTGCTGACACAGCTAGTCCCACTTTGTGTAAAGGATTGCAAATAAAATGTGTGTAAAATCCTCATCTTCTTCTTCAAGTGGGCATTTAAAGCTGATTTGTTACATAGAAACCCTTCCTGGATGAGGTTTTATCAAAAGCCATAATTTGATAAACCAGAACTATCTCCCTTCCCTTGAGAAAGTTCTTTAAAATCTAATTCTGGCCCCTGGGACTCTCAGCTTTACCTCTGAAGTCTGAATAGGGTGGATCACAGAGGACAGGGTCTTTTTGCTGTGAGCGCTGCTGTAACGAGCTGTGGCTTGTGGCTAGCCGAGCTCTCAAGCAGCAACCACAGGCTTGGGGTAACCCCCCCCCCCCGAACACCCTCTCAGGGCAACAATGACCCATTCCTAATGACCAGGGGTGCTGAAGACAAGCCCTGTCAGCACAATCCCTTGCACAGGCAGTGGGCACAGACCAGCATTTTGCTCTTTACCCCATGCAAAGCTACGGTGCCAGGGACAGGTTACAGCCCATACCACAAGGTTGCCTTCCTCCAGGCTTTACCTATGCATGTGGAAGGAGCAAATCCACCAGGCTTGGGAACAAGGCTGCAGATAGAACCCAGCTCCACTGCCAGACCATTTGCTGACAGAATGACTGTTTTATATGGCTATAAGAGCAGCTATAAGCGCAGCTGTCTGAAAAGCAACAAAATCTATGATGTGTGTTTCTAAATCCAGTGACAGCTGGCAGTGCTGAGCTGCAGCTCATTCCTTCTTTTACACAGCTTAGCTAAAACACTTCTCTGAGATCGCCCCAATTTATCAACAAACAGCAGTTTCTGGAACAATTTTAAAGCATTCCCAAATAGGTAAGAAGTGGTCAGCTCTTCAAGCACTCAGCGATTTGTGAGCTCCCAAATAGGCAGGCAGCTGGAGATGGATGGGGACGGCTGATGGGAGGACCAAATGCCCTCCCCAGCTGCTTCACAGAGAGGATGGGGCTGTGGATCACATTAGAATGGGGAACTTTGAGGCAGGGGTACCTGGGCAGCTGCAGAGCATTACCCATGGGCATGGGGAATGGTGATTCATACAGATTAAAGCTGGTTTGAGGCATAAACATGAGGCTCTTCTGTGCTGCCAGGGAGGAGAGGTGACTTGGTCCCTGCACAGTACTGCTCCCCAGCCAAGGAAGCCACGTGGAGGGGGATCTCCTCCTGCAATTGAGTCCCGCCTCACAGGATTGGGAAACCCCATGCAGCCCATACCTACACAGGCATGTACAAGATGATGATGTAGTTTCATGTACAGCCATACACTGTAACGCAAGGCAGGGGGAGAAGGCACAAGGGCAGATGCCATGCCTACCCCCACACTCATCTCCTCCTGTGGGACAGATGGCAGCAGCCATCACAGCGGCCCACTCCCACTTCCTGCTCGGGCAACCTGCATCCACCTTTCAAGGTACCACAGTTGCAACGCAAAGGTTTTCTTTATAAATTAGGCTGTGCCTTAAGTACTAACGCTGCAGCAAGAGGATGGATGTTTTCAGTGCTTTCCTGCAAAAGTAAGCTGGGCAGAATGGGCTAAGCAGCATCCTGCACATATCCTGTATGGCTGAACTGCAGTGAAAGACGTATGGGTACGAAGCGTGTTTTTAATGTGCTCATTTAATCTCAGTAAAATGCTTAACCCAGGTAAGCTGTGCATCTAGCTCACTGATTCCCTTCAGCCCCATACTCTGACTTTGCTGCCTGAACCGCTGTCATGTGGCAGACATAGCTCGATTCAGAAGAGGCTCCGGCAGGGATGTGAGCCAGACCCACCCAACAGCTCCCCGAGGAGCCGGGGAAGGCGAAGCGCCTTGTACCAAACCTGAAATACCACATTGGGAACAAACTCAAACTGAGGAGTTCCGTGTTGCCAAACCCCAACATTCAAAAATCATGAGTCAAACACACAAAAATCACGGGACTGGCTCGATAAACCCGGGTTTAACATAATTTTCATTGCCTGGTGTTTTCAAAAATTTCGGGTGCCTTCATAGGACATTTCTAAGCTCCTCTATTACCATGAGAGAGAAAATCTGGCTTGTTTTTATTTTTCCTTCTAATTGAGGTTGATGTGCAGCAAAACAACTGTTTTATTTTACAAGTTGTTTGGGTTGGCCTTGCTTCCCTGTGGGTGGGGACTGCAGGGATGGTAGGGGCAATGCCTGACACCCTTTGCCTGTTTGCGCTGCAAGAGATGCTCTGTCTTTAAGCAAGGATCTGCCCATCTCTTCTTACAATCCCTAGCTATTTTGGGGGAATAAACCCAGAATCCGTAGAAATCAGGTGCTTCCTTTTACGCATCTGAGTCAACGTTTCCTATTGTGCAAAGAGGCGCAGTCATGGCGCGGCGCTGAAAACCGCTGATCCCAGTCCTGGCCCATCCTCTTCTGCCTGCTGACCCCATTCTCGCCATCGGCCGTCCTTGGCTGTTCCCACTCGGAGCAGCTGATTTCCCTGGGAGGAAGAGGGAGTGACTGGGGCTCTTTGCACACTTTGTGAGCTGGGCATCTGGTATTTTTCAAAACTCTGAGATATTTTAACTGAAAACTGTCCTAAAAAAGAAGAAAGAAAATCCAACAGAACCTAACCAAAAAACAATGCATAAAACCGGAAATGTTTCAATTTGAAATCCTTAATTAAAACCACACTCTTTAGTACATAAAGAAGGAAGTTAAAACAGAAATGTACTTTTGCACATTACAGACAGCATTATAATAAACACAAAGCACTGCCAAGAAAGAGGCATTTTCAAGGCTAAAGTAGATACCTCCAGCTGCACTCAAATAATGTCAGTGGGCTTGTCCACATCACCGAGTATCATTGCATTTGAACATGATAGCAAACGACCAAGCTAGGTGGATGGGGAAGATGGCAATTACTGGTGCAGAACACTAGCACTGCAGCAAGGACCACAACTCACTGGGGTCTGTGAACCCTGCTGACTTCCCACAGATCCCAGTCCCTAATCTGTAAAGTATTTGAAGGAGCTGGCCCTGGCTCTTCCTGCTCCTCTGGGCTTGCAGATACGGCTCAGCTGGAGGGACCCGGTTTGGCAGGAGCTCTCTCCTGCTAATCTTTGGGGGAATCTTGTACCAAAGCACACAGGGTGGAGTCTGAACCTGATTTCAGAGGCACAGATGAATGGCTGGAAAAAGCCAGAGTCATTACCCTAGTGTCCCACACCATACAGCCTGGAACACGCACAAGGAATGCAGGAGTCAAACCCAGCCCCTCAGCACAACACATCAGATCTTTTGCAAAGGTATTCACTGATAGCTTAAAACTTTCTGCAAGTATGGAAATTTAGCCTATCCCCATGTAAAATTTTGCAGTTGTTTAATATCTGTGGTCAAAATAGGCACCTGGCTTCTAGTCCAAACTTACCTATTTTGGCCTTCTAGTAACTGGGTATTGCTACATCCCTGCCTGTTAGGTTTTTGTTTCTTGTGGATAGCTCAAGATTAAGGTCATGCCTCCTCTAAATACACTTTTATTAAGCAATTTGTTGCAGGTCTTCAGATTCTTCACAGTTGTCCTGGGTTCAGCAGTAGCAGTCATTTTTCTCCTTCTCGGTAGCTGGTGCAGTGCTGTGGTTTTGACTTTCAGC
>JAOEHY010035515.1:2755-21178 GCA_025447955.1 Psilopsiagon aurifrons | reverse complement strand
GACGCCATGATTAGGGACTGTAGTGATAGGACAAGGGGTAATGGGTTAAAACTTAAACAGGGTAAGTTTAGATTGGATATAAGGATATATGGTATATTCTTTACTGTTAGGGTGGTGAGGCACTGGAATGGGTTGCCCAGGGAAGTTGTGAATGCTCCATTGCTGGTGGTGTTCAAGGCTAGGTTGGACACAGCTTTGGGTGACATGGTTTAGTGTGAGGTGTCTCTGCCCATGGCAGGGGGGTTGAAACTGGATGATCTTAAGGTCCTTTCCAACCCTAACAATTCTATGATTCTATGACTTATTACTTACCTTGTATCAATATTCCACTGCTTCAATTAAGGTCCATGCATCAATAAAGACGTTAAAGGGAATGTTTAAAAGGAAATATAAGGGACATTGAGGAGATGGCCATACCCCTCAAATAAACACTGATTACTTATTCTTACACTTGCAGAAGTCTGAATGCCCAGATTGACACACAGTATGAGGAGGCACACCTAGCTCATACTGACTGCACATAAAGCCCTTACATTTTGGCATATGAAGCCGAAATCTACGTAATACAAAACACTGGATTTAGGAAACCATATTGCACAAGTGATATTGAAAATGTATATATCATTTGATTCCTATAGGAAACGGATAATTCAGCTAAATTATGGCAGGAACAACAACATCACCACTAAAAGAATGGCACTCAAAAAAACAATTCAGAGAGACTTTCTGATCTGTGTATTTGTTGTTACGATGGCACATGGCAGTTACACCATTCAGGCAATCCAAGAAAAATTTCTGCTGGTATCTCATGCATTATAAAGTGTGTTCTTTCCCCATGCTGAAGAGAGAAGAATTCACAGCCATCCTCACAGCCACAGAACAATAACCATTACCACAAATCTCATGTCTACAGATTTCATTCTAGGAAGTTAACATGAAAGGTCTGTGTATCTCAGTTTGGGTAACAGCAAAACTGATGGGCAGGGGAAAGAAACAACATATAAAATTGTAATAGAGTTGGAATAAGTCAAGGTGACAATGATTGTGAGTGGATTCGTGTTAGACCACTTCTGGGAAACTTTCTCATCACTGAAGTTAACACTGAATTTACAGGATTATAAATAAAAACTAGTTTGGCCAATAAATATTTGTAACACATACGGCAACACTATCAATTAAGCAGCTTTATGTAAAAAGAGAATGCTTTTTGTAATAAGAGAAGCATCCAAAGTCAAAATTAAATATCACATTGCCAGATTTGATCTGTGATGAAGCTATTATGAAATGCTTCTTTTACCTTGACAGGGACAGGATTTCAGTGTCTGTATAAGCTTCTCACATTTGTTTCTGCAGCTTCTGAAATGGATATAAACATGAGGTCTTTGGCTCATGTTTCTGATGTACAAAATATGCCCAGTAGTAATTCTAGTAGCAATACCCCAGCTTTTTTAAGTGAGTAGGTCCAACAGATAAAACTGACAAACACACAGCTCCCACTTAACTTCTACTTTGAGTATCACACATAGGTTAAAAACTGCATTGCAGTTCTGAAAAACCTCTCCGAGTTGTTCCCTAACTGAGGATAACTCATTTCCATTTATGGTGCAGTTATCACTTTGTAGTTTTCTTGCTACCTAAAGCTTGGCTTCTACATGCATTCTTATGTGCCATAACCTTGGGAGGACTATACAGCTCAGCACTTCTCACACCAGGGTCCTTCAGGATTCATGCAGTCATTCCTTGTGTCTGATCCAGCATGCATTCTTACTGCTCATGCTGGCCTTCTCAGAAAAAGTAGTTGCAGACTTGCCTTTCACTCTGGAGTAGGAAAAGGTGGGTAATATAGCTTGTCCACCACAGCAATCCTTCAAAGAGCAACTAGAAACTAATCTTTCCCTTACATGTGTCAGATAGGTTAGAAGCCCAGGCCACTTTCTCCTTCTCCCCATGGCTTGCTAAACTGGGTAACAGCTTCCCCAGATAAGCTTACACCAGTATAGAATAGTTTGTAGGTCTGCGGCTAATTAATTCTTCAGAGACATACAAGAGATAGACTTGAAGGGAATAGGTGCTCTGCAGTGAAGAGATTTAATTACATCTGAATTCTAAAATCACCTAATCATTGGATGGTATAATTTCAGAGACATGACAATCAACTAACTTCTGAAAAAAAAATCCTAGGAACCTTTTCTCCTGTGAGACTGCAAATCCAAAGTACCTGTAGGTATTTCCCTACTGGCTCTTTTTGCTTTTCGGTCTGATCTGGATCTTTCAGAGAGTGCTTCTCATGTGTTGTATAAGAAGCCTTGGCACTTAACTCTTGGCTGCACCATCTACTCTGTGCTCAAGCGAAAACTGCACAGCACAGTGCTCAACACTGTAACATCTTAAGTCTCAGAAAATCTCTTCATGAAATGCCATTTATACACTCATAACCAATGCACTTTCAATAGGCATTCAGGAGGGTTAAGTACCTAGCAAGCTAAAATCCCACAGGCTGGTACTTGGAGTTTTAACACAGTGTTATATTTAAAAATACACAGATCAGAAATAAAGATGAAGGAGCAGATATAGCTGAAAAACTGTTCCTGAACAGAAGAAATTTCCTTATTTTATTATAAATCTATTTCTGATTACCTAAAAAGAATGTTGAAACATTTGGCTTTCTAGAAATAACTTGGTTCCAAAGATGATTCTCTGAAAAGGCTCATTCTGGCTTGCACTCACTGAAAACCAAAGCACTCAAATTAATATCAACATTTTGGCAATTCTAATAACAGAGACTGCCAAAAGCATGTTGTCTATCAAGCGTACACGGAAGAAAGATGTTAGAATATTAAGAACAGATGTCACAGATATCTCCAAAAATACTCATGCTCCCTAAGTACTCTGCAATGCAAGATGCACAAAAGCTCATGAAAGGTGAAATTAATGCATTCTGCCCAAATGCTTCCAAATGCTATATATGTATGTAAACTTACTTATAAAATATGTCCCTTTGAAGATGTTAAAAACAAAGATTGTGTCATAATTTGACAATGGCCTTGTGTCTCATGATTTAGAGCTTTAACAGTTCAATAACATGACTAATTTTTATAATCTGTTATTGAGTATTCATTTATTTACATTTTAACTATTATTCTAGTGAAAAGTTTACAAAAATCTCCTGTTAGAAGAAATTCTAAACTTGGTGAAAGTAATCTTTACATAAAAATAGCTCTGCACCTAAAATTGAAAGATGACTTAGAAAACCTAAATACCTTAAAAGTTTATTTGAGCAAGCACAGAACATGCTTTCATCCTCTGCTCTAGTTATTTTCAGTATTGACAATTCCAAACAAAAAAAGTAAAAATTAAGCCAGCTTCCAAACAGAAAAATCACAGGGATGGACCGATTTACTTATTTATTTAGTTGTGAATATAGGAAGCACTGGATTCTTTTTAAGTGACAAAATTAGTTAAAGATTTTACCTCTAGAGCTGATGTTTCCATATCTCAGGCACAGAAAATCATCTTACACAAATGAAGCCAAAACTTTCATATATGACAGATTCAGGTGATAGAGTGTTAAAAACCAAACCACTCCTAGAACAAAAACCCTATGGAGTTCCATCAAATACGCCACCAACCTGCATTCATTTGAGCAAGCAGAGCCGAACAACACTGGTGTTTAAGTCTAAACGTGTGCGCATGCTAAACTAAAATTAGTATTTTCTGCAGTAAAAGACTATTCGATTTAAAATCACAGTGCTGAGCTCAGAAACAACATACATAACAACATGTAAAAGCCATGTAATAATGTCATAAAACAATACGATCATGACGTAACTGTAGGAATAACACTGTCATTTTCTGTTCTTTAAAGTTTTTAAAACAGTCTCATCTCTTTTACCACGCAATGCTGACAGGATAATGCAACACAAAACTGACAGCTACAACAATAATAGTTTTCTTGGCTGAGGGAGGCCTGAGGTGCCCTCACAGCTTCCCAGCACCGTCTGTGGTGCTCCAGCCCTGCCATGGATGCCAGGTCTTCTCCGGCAGCACACCCTGGAAAACGCTGTTTCCAGGAGCACCAGCGTATGTGAGAGCTGCACTGAAAAGGGATAAACTTAAGCCTGTTCCTGTGAAGTACACATTTACAGGCCCTAAACCATGACTTCCCCCCTTTTAAAATCATCCCCTTACAATTAACAGATGTGAAGGCAAACTTGGTGTACGCAGTCGGCTTCATTTTTTCCCTTTGAATGACCTGGTTATATCCAGTTTCTGCAGCAATCGTGTTTACGTTGGTGGTTTTTTTTTTTTTTTTCATTTCCCTCTTTTAATAATGCAAAGCAGACGCGGTGCGTCTGATTTACCTCAGGAGGCGGGGGAGAGGAAGGGTGCTGCCGGCTCCTCCGCGGAATGCACGGAGGGGAGTGGAAGGGGCGCTGCGGTCGGAGTTATTTATTTTGTTAATATCTCCGGACCCCAAGGGCCCCATTCTCGTCCTCCCTGGCTGTGCTCCAGGCCGAGGCTGTCAGGCAGGGAGAGGATAATATCTTCAGGCTATGGCCCATTTAAAGTTTTCCCTCAGCTCTCACTGAGCTTTTAATGCAGCTCAGGGGCGGCCACACCATCCTGGCTTGCTGTGCCCCCAGGGCCTGTCCTCCCGTGCCTGTCGAGCTCAGAGTCCTCCCGGGGCCAGCTCCTGCTGCCTGAGCAGCCCGAGGCCCGGGTGCACCTCAGCACCATTCTGATCTCCTCACCCCGGGTCCTTCTGCACCCTCACAAAAAAAAATGCCTGGGTCAGTCCTTGACGCCACAGCCCTGGCCTGCGGGGTATCTGCCAGGGAGCCCCTCCTGCTCGCTGCATTTCCCCTCTTAAGCTCCATAAGGAGGTCTGATATTTAATTAAAGTATCATGAAGTAACTAGGTATCTAATTACCTGGTTATCTCAGATAGCCTAGCTTGGCTGAACATATAAATCCATGGAAAAACATTTAATGTTGGTGTTGAGCTGTTACCCAGAAATTGCAAACAGGCCAGCTATATGGAAATAGGAGTAATGTCAGGCAGGGTTGCATACACCTGTATTCTTCAGTAGGAGTACTAAAAGGCATTTGAAAACCCACTTAAACACTACTCAGAATTTATCTTGGTTGGTTACTCTGCTGACATAAGGGTACGCTACCTAGCGCAACATCATTCATTAGCAGGGCTTCATTAATCCAGGCAGAGCCCGATGCTAATGAGGCTATACTGCCTCCAGTGCCTTGACAAGCCAGCCAGCTTTCAGGGGTGCTGCCTGGTGCCATGTCCATGTCTCTAATGGCATTACACCAGGAAAGCACTAGCTAATTATATAAACCACTAGTTACAATTTTTGAACCCTTAAGCAAGTTACAAACAAGACTATTGGGGTGGGGGGGGGGAAGTATTTCTGGTTTCTCTCTGCCTTACCATTCCTATGGCAGCCTCGAACTATTAACACAATGACAAAAAAAAAAGCCCACAGAATGCCTTGTATGACACAGCTCAGCTTTGTGGCAAGGAAAGGGGTGATCGGGGGGGACCAACTCTCCAGCCAGCAGCGCAAACTGGCACTTTACTGAAGTCACAGCTCAATCAGACAGCAAGCCTGGTTTTAAACACCTAGTCTGGACCACAAACAAAACACTTCTGGGCAGGTGAAACAAATGGCTGCACTGGTTCAGACTGACCCCAGGAGTTTCACATTTGTTCCAGCTGATGTTGGAAAACACCTTTCCCCTGGCAGGCTGTGTGCTGGATTGAGTATTGCCTGTTCTTCTGCAGCTGGCATAAAATCAAGGCAGCATAACCAGCACACCGGCTGCCCTACCTAAATAGGCACAACAGGAACAAGCTGTGTACCTATATAGTATCCTGGTTGAATTAGTACTGTTGGGTGATCCAGTATTATACACTACCAGTATTACTAACAGTAAAACTATAACCTGGAAAAACATTTCCTTCTGCAGTGGCAGGCTGTAAAGTGGAGAGTTTGTCCTTCAGTAAGTCTCCCGGTTCTCCACTAGCTAGACGCGGCCAGGTGGTCCTTGATCAAAGGCCATGTACAATGTATTAAATGCAATCTGATCCAGGACAGCCCTGCAATATGTAGCACTCCTACAAACATCCTCTTATATTACTACCATCCTAACTGCAGTGTCCTGGCAACAAAGTACGGATTTCATACCAAGCTCCATGATAAAGTGTAATCTGACCCTCCTGGCTCCTCTACTCCCACCAGTAAAGCTATTTAGACATCAATTTAGCAGGGAACATGCAAGTATTCAGTATAAGCAAGGTTTAAGGATGAGCATCATGCTCCCCTTCCTGGCACATGGCTGGAAAAGGCATTTTAGGCTTTCATCCTGAACTCTGTATCACTGATTCTTAAGGCCTCCAAACATTTTGCAGCTACCCTTTCTTACACACAAACACACAAAACACACTGAGTTCTCTGGAGCACTTACCTCCTAAGCTGTGGAAGAGAAATATAGACCACATATGCAGGTTAGACAGATGTGACACAGCCTGAAACACAAACTGCTGCTCCCCCATAGACCTATGAAACTTTATCTCTCATCTCCCTGTTTTTAAAGGGTCAAATATGTGCAGTTCAGGTGACAGTCTCTCATAGATCTTCAATCCACCAGTAAAGCACAGTCTGATTTCTCTAGCACAAAACATGAGGCAGAGCCCATTTTCTGTGTAAAAAGGGTATGATATCTTGTAAAACAGGCATAATAGGTGAAATCTGAAGTGGTGCTTTTCCAGTTCTCTTTACACTAAAGCCAAACACGATTGATAACCCTGAGAAACTACTTCAAAGACAGAGAACAGAGCTCCTCTAAACAACTGGCTAACAAAGTAGCAAATTGTAGCTTTACCATCTAGGGAAATATTTACCTGATTATAATTTTTTTCTACATCTTGCTTTTTTCTTTTTTAAACTTTCTCTGCATGTAATGTAGGTACATGGCACCCGAGTACGTGAGCTGATAACGTATGTACCTCAAGGCTTGTTATCTCTGGATCTCTACAAAACTTTATAATCATCTGTGAATAAAAATACCTAAACAGAGCAAAGACTTTAGATTTTAAATGTCAAGTGTCTCAACAGCCATTCAGTACAAACCTATAAAGTTCACTTCCTCTCTACTGCACAGCAGTTTGAGTTAAGGGAGGGGTCAAGACATCCAACTCAAGCTCTTTTGCCTTTACACAACGCATAAAAAGAGAGCATAAAGAGAATTTACATTTGCCACAAATAATTTGAAGTTAATTTTATTACTACTTTCTATCAGCATTTTTCATTCTTGGGAGAAAGTACTCAATGTTGGAACAGGGCACAGCTGATAAGTAAGGCAGTTACCCACACTGCTCCATCCTTTCAGCAAGCTTAGGAAAAAAAAAACCTGAAGGAGGAAACCAGAACTGTCAGTGTGTTTCAGATTCATGATCCAATGAGCAATTTCCATTAAATTTAATGGGATTTCAGGTAGCCAAACCAGATCCCCAGGTTTTAATCACAAATAGAACTGAAAATAGTGGCTGCCCTGTAAGAGAGGGGTATGCTGCAGTTACAGCATGGGGCAGAACAGCAGCAGCAGCACATCCTGATTACCCATTTACCTGGTTAGCACAAAGCTGTTCTCCACAGTCAGTACTTTGCCCAGTGGAGCTCTAAGCACCTGCAGATGAGAACCTAACACTTTCCCATGGAGGATTATTCAACAGATAATTCCTGTTACAAGAGCTTTTGCTTAATTGTCCCAACCTACCTTTTCCTCTTAGCTTTATCCACTCAGCACTCCTCAAATGCATCCAAGTAACAAACCTTTAAATAATTTGTCTTCCTCCCCTGTGTTCCTATAACAATGAATAGATTACACTGTCTGAACTATAACACTACGAATTTCCGGTGCACAGTTTTTAGCAATGAATAATTAGGTATTATAATAAATACCAGGTTAAAACTAGGGGAAACTAATTACCAAGCTATAGATCAATGAGCAAGAGGTGAAACTGCTGAAGAGATGCTCTTATTAGATTATCAGTCTTAATGCTGATTTATAGCTTCCATATCCATCATTTTTATAGTACATAGAAAGGGTTACAAGCACAGATTGCCTTTTTTTAATTAACGTTGAAGTTTGAGATAGGCTCAGATCAGGGTAACCAGATTTGTTACCTTCCCCCTGCTCCCCCAAAAAACTTGAAAGCAGAAAATATATTTTATTGATTTGAGAAGGCTGACAGAGTGAATAGTTCAATACACTTGCCAGCCCGCAGCTTCGTAATATGCTTGCCTATGATTTGCTCAGAAATGACAAGATGGGGCACAGTCCTGCTGAAAAGGCCCTGAGGGTGTTGGTAAAGAACAAGCTGCAGGAGCCAGAGGTGTACCTGTTCAGGCTGAAGAAGGGGAGACTTTAAGAGGATCAAATGGTAGCCCTCCAGCTCCTACAAGGAGGCCAGCAGAACAGAGCTAGGCTAAAACAAGAGATACTCAGAGTGGGTTTAAAGAAGAGCTCCACACCACCACAGGCCATAAGACAGTAATACACAGGAACGCGTCACCCGGAAAGACTGCGTAGTCTCCATCCTTGGAGGTTTTCAATACCACACTGGATTAAAGCTCTGAGCAACCTCATCTGGCCCTATAGCTTACTCCATTTTGCATGAGGCCCCTTTTAACCTGAACTGCCATATGAACCCAAGCCTGATTCAGGACACAACAGCTTTGCAACCTAGCATAGTAGGGACTTGCTGAATTGTACTCAAACACAATTCAGCCTCTTCCACTTCTGAAAGGGATGAAGCCCTGTAGGTCAGGCTAAAACATCAGTTCCCTAAACCTTTCTTAACCTGTTAGTATGGCATAACTCAATCAGTGGCTCTACAGCATTAGCAGCCAGCTTACACTAGTACTCCTGCTAGCGACAGACAAGGTATGAAACAGCAGGAAGATGTGCTGATGTTGAGAACCTGGGCTGTAGGGAAACATAAGTTAAACTGAAAGTGGTAGCAAAGATTTCTAAATCTTGAATACTCTTCAGAAGAAATGTTCAGCTTGGCCAGGGCCCTTGGCAACAGAGACACGTACTGTCTCAAAATAATAAAAATAATTAAAAATATCATTTTAAAAAAGCATTAATGCAGTAGCTTTAATATGTGTAAATAACTCCTCAACCGCAGAGGCATGATTCATTTCTTCTGAAATAAGTGATTTTGCAATCGTTTCCCAAACAAGAGGCTTTCCTAAGGAATATAAAAGTTGGACAAAAACTGAGCATGCTTTTACTAGCCATTCCCTCACATAGTTGTAAAATCAGGATCAGATCTGGACTGCAACCAGGGTTTCATTTAGCCTTGTAACTTCATTGCGACCTCTTTTAAATACTGCAGTACATATGAATACCACTGTCTATAAGGAACACCATGCTGTCAGCACTACCTTCTTGCCATAAGTGAAAAAGGGAAGAATCTTTGAAAATATCAAGAATAACTTTAAAAATTATTATCATTTTCTTTTCAGTACAATTTGAGTGGTTACCAGAGCTGGAATGAATTACAGTGCACTGCCGGGATTTTTCAGAAAAGGCCCTTCCACCCCAGGAAAAGTTCAGTTGCATTCTGCTTTAATGGCTCTTGGCAAGCTTGCACTATTGTTTTTGTACAAACAGAAGTAAATTTGATATAAATAAAAAATGGAACTTTATGTGAATGTAGCAAACATCAAATTCCTTAATCTTCAAAAGAAATTCTATCCCTGAATAATTAACTATGATATATTTATAAAACTAGAATAATTGAAAACAGAATTCTAAGTTGATTCATGTGGACTGCGCTGAAATATTTATTATTGCAAGTCCAGAGGATCTGTCTGGGTTTTGTCACTGGAAATGTCTAAACTCAGTGTCCAGATGTTTATTTAAGTTGCTCCCACATAGTTCCAATGTCAATTACCAGGGGTTATCAGAGAGCATCACTGTGTATCTTCCTTGACTAATATTCTCATTTCTTCTGCATCTTTGATGTTTTGTTTCATTAAAATTCCTGGCCCAGAGCCACAGAAATCTGCCATGCAGGCAAAAAACTGGTCTGCAGACATGACACATGATGATGCCCATTGTCTGTGCAAGGATAATATTTATCATCAGCTATCATTTAAGCAGTACTATAATCAGTACAATACCAATTTAAAGCAGCTCAGAGAAATACATGTGAAACCAGGGAAAAAGAACTTCTAACCAGTGTGAAATAACTTGGGTCAGTAAAAAAAGTATTACTGCATTGAATGAAGATTTTTGTGAATCTGTATGTGGGATATTTTTCCCCTTCAGGAAAAAGCAGGGGGAAAACCACTGACAAAGTAATTTCACACATAATTACAAATGGGATTGATGGATCTGTAACTCTGGAAACCACAATTACATCGAAACTTTTATAGTAATCAGGAGACAACACAGGCCACTTGTAACAGTGACTTAAGCAGAAAGAGCTTATCACACAGTCTCTGAAGATTTCCCACATTCAAATGAAAATAGTTGGCTAACACAGCTCATTTTATATATACACACATAGATGTGTATGCATGCACATGTATATGTGTGCATATACACACATATACACAAAAATATATACACATATATACACACATATACACAAAAAACTAGGTTGCCCAAAACCAGTTGGCTCATTTAGTTCATAGGAAAATTCTAAAAAGATCTGTAAGAAAACAAGAAATTCAGTGCTAATTCAGTATAAATGGAAGTAGAGACAGAAGAGGGTTCCTCTATCTGAAGGGTGCCTACAAGGATACTGGAGAGGGACTCTTCACCAGGGACTATAGTGATAAGACAAGGGGTAATGTGTTTAAACTTAAACAGACGAAGTTCAGGTTAAGTATAAGGAAGAAGTTCTTTATTGTGAGGGTGGTGAGGCACTGGAACAGGTTACCCGAAGAAGTGGTAAATGCTCCATCGCTGGCAGTGTTCAGGGACAGGTTGGACAGAGCCTCGGGCAACATGGTTTAGCGTGAGGTGTCTCTGCCCATGGCAGGGGGGTTGGATCTGAATGATCTTAAGGTCCTTTCCAACCCAAATCATTCTGTGATTCTAAGAAGGCTGGACAAAACAGCGGGTGATGCCACCTCATGTTTTCACATTAGTACATGGGTACTCCATGCAGGTTCCTCCCTTGGTGAGGAATGTCATCCATTTTAGTTCTGATCAATCAGTAAGAGGCAGACACTCGATGACTTCCATGGAAAATGGTCTACATGACTTGGAAATGTAAATCTCAATTATTACATAATTTAACTTCTCTCCCTAAACTGTCAGTTTGAGAAGGTGTACCCCCCTACCAGACAAAACCCTAATAGCTGAACCTTCTGCCTTGCTGAGAGTCATTCCCCTTCACCGGGATCTTCAACATACGTCTTTGCACTTTCAGATTCAGCTGTGGTTCTGTGTGTGCCATCAAAAGTCCCATAGCTTCTTACAAAACAGCAAGTTTTGCCATAGAATTTGTGCTCATTGCAACACAGGTTGCGCACAACCTGCATGCACTGGGAGGGCAGGGCCAATACTACCTTCAATTCGGAGATGGATGCAGGAGATCACATGCTGTTATAACTAGAACTACATTACTGCCACCACTGTTTGACTAATCTCTGAATATATATTACTAGCATCAAATAACAACTGAGAAAACTTTTTTCCAGGGGGAAAAAAAAAACCAAAATAACGACACACCAGCCAAACAAACAACGAAACCAAACAACAGAAGTCATCAACAGAACTTTTGCAATTGAAATTTCTATTCAGACGTGTACAAAGAGTATCTGCTATCAAGGGCTTAGCTTCAGAGACTCAGCAAAACCTTGGACTGCAACTACTTGCCACATTATTTCACTGCCTTGATCTAACAAGCAACTACATTAATTCCAGCTGTGTGGATAGAGGCAGGAAATATGAATATGTTCATTAAACATTATGGCCCCACTTATCTCCCTCATGACTTCAGTGGAGATGTGCCAATTCATGCATGATGCTATTATGGTCCCCAGTATCAAACCTGAAAGAAAAGCAATGAGGGTGTCACTTCTTACAAATGTCCCTGTCAAGAAATCTCCCATACTTGCTGCTGGAGGCCAGATCCACTCCTATGCAGATGATTAAAAGCTAAATACTTTGTTCAATGATTCTAGGAAGTTGAAAATCAATTTGCTTCCCACACACATTTCACTGTGCTCATTTGTGTCATCTCCTCACATTCAGTAATTGGTTCACAACTGTTACTCACAAATTCCCTTGCACGCAGAGATTAAAAACACAGAGCCAATATCCCAGTTCAACAGAGCGCTTGCTCATAAGTGTTCCTGGAGGAATCCAACTCAGACTTCAGTGCATCCTTTCATGCTTCACCAAATTGAGGGCCAATTTGATAAAATGTTAATAACCAAAGTATCAAAACAGTTGCTTTAAACAAGAGACGATGAAATGCCTCTGAAGCTTTGCATACATATGGGGAAATAATTACAGTATTTACAAAGGAGTCAAATGGAGTCAAGCACTATTATCCCACAGAAAGTCAATGTGAGCACAAAACATTTGGACCAGTCAGCTAACATTTGCCTGCCACAAAGTCAGCCGTGACACAGCACCGCAAAAGTACGAGAATAAAACACACCTATTGGCTTACTGAAGAAGAAAAAAACCAGCACAAGAAACCAAATGTTGTTTTCACACAGCTGTCTTTTCTACTTCCCTTTTCCTCCCAAAACGTGGGAGTTCACACCCTAAAAACAAACATAGGAAACCAGGAAATCTCAGTGGCGATCTCCACACATACCACCCTAAGAGCAGTGGACTGGCAACAACAGACAACCACAAACTCAGGCAAAATGCAGTTCAGTTAGAACCTCCCTGGAACACCACCACACCATGCAAGACCTGAAAGGGTTGTCCTTACAAGACACTTCAGAGAAATTACACTTCTTACTCTCAAATAGAAACAAGGCTGCAAAGCAGAATAAAGACATATTTTCCTACAGCATAGTGCATAGGGTGGGGCATAGCTTCTTCCAACAGAGGAGTCTCATTCCCTGTCCCTTTAATGCCACTCTTGATATAAAGGCCAAGAATTCACTGCAGTTCCCCCTCCCTAAGGGTACTCCTTGCAGGCAGTAACCTGCTAAAGGCAGATGATGTACCAGATGCCACTCAAATTAGGCCAAAAATGTTCTGAATAGGGTCCCGCTACCGATCATTTTCACTGGCAAATCCCAGCACAGTACACAACTCAGATTACAGCTGGCCTCCTGGGTCCAGGGAACCGGCTCTACAGCAGTGCTGCACAAAACCAGCCAGCTGGCCAGATTCCCACCTACGATTTAGGCTACTCAGGTCCTACCTCCTCCTAAGATTGCGAAAGGCTGCCAGCTTGTGGTGTATCTGCAATACAAACATCATCTGAGTTCCATGCGGAAACCCCCAAACTTCTGGCTGGGGCTGCCCATGGAGCACGAGCAGCTTTTGCCGTGGCTTCCCGCTCAGGTTTCAATTGCTCAGTCTGTAGCATCCGGATATTCTTTTCCCCAGTTCCTGGTACTACATCCCTGTGGCCGGTTTAGAAATTCCACAACACACAGACATGGTTTTCAAATTCTCTCAATTTGCAGACTCCCATTTCCTCCACCCCAGGAGCCTGCAGCTTACTATTACTGACTAATTTTGATTGCATGGCCCTTAGAAGCAGCCCACAAGCCACCAAACTACAAACGTAACTGCTGACCCATCAGCTAGGTTTAACTAAAAACTACAAAAAGTAGTTCTTATGCATCTTTTCCGCCTTTAGTCCCACACAAAATAATTACGTACAGCAGCATTTAGGTCCTTCTCCTTTCAAATGCTATTTCCCAAATACTTAAATCCTCTAGATCATGTTATTATCATCACAGGTAGCAAACCAGATTGCATGTTCTGTCCCTCAAGAAGGATTACAGCTGTAAACAGATACTCTATTACAGTGCATTTCTGTAGTTTGGGGATTAGGTACTCCTAACTATACAAAAATCCAGGGACTACGCTGCTGCTGCAGACACCTGCATCACATGCTACAGCGCTCAGACTTGCAGCTCTCCAGTTAAGACCTGTCTCTGTGCCATCTTTCAGACCTGTATGACAGCTCAGATTTGGGTTTTACAGAGCTTTTCTCACCCATTTGCTTTCCCAAGTTTTCTTTCCCTATGTAGCAATCGTTTCCTAAATCCATCTCCAGTGTTTTCCCTGTGGAGCACTGAAGCAAAAAGTTCCAGTTTCCCCCCAAATTTGACTTCATACTTTATACAGTCAAAACATTACTCACAAAAGGAATTTCAGAAATGTAATATCAGTCCTTTGTTTTCTGCTGGGTTAACAGCCCCGTTCCCAGAAGAGACAGTGAGCTCCTCAATTCTCAGCACACTTTTTGAAATGTTCCGGAAATGGACAAGAGTGAAATACGCAACAGCAACACCACACAGGATCAGCAACTTAACTGGGACCACTAAACCATTCCATGATTCATGCTCTTGTTCCCTAACCCGTTACAAACTTCTGGATTGCACATCCTCCTTAACATGGAGGACTCTTATTTGTACTCTTACTTGTACCCAACTCTTTACTTTCTTATCACTCAAAAAACTTAATTCAATGCACATACCTGTGCTCGGAACCCAGGACCAACAATCCCCATGAAAGCTACAAGTTTTGCAGTAATACATACCCTTTGGCAGTAACTTAAAATCCATACCTTAAGCTTGGTTTCACATTCACAAAACACTCTCTTCCACAAAAACTCTCCCAACACTGTGCTGAACAGCTGCTACTTGTAGAACAAATACATAATGCACTTCACCTGGTACCAGTGATTCTGCCCCACCTCCCCTTAAAGGTGAAGTTTGCCCATTTAGTGGATCCACTCTGGCAAAGTTCCAACATGTTGAATGCTACCAAAACACAGATCAAGAAAACTGCCCCTGCTTCACAAGGCTTAGAGAGCAGAAGTAAGCCTTAAAAGCACAAGGAAAGAGCATGATTTTAGTTAGCATGAAAGAGCAGAAGCCTGTGTTGAGCTAGATTTCAGTGATCTAGAAAACAAATTCTTAACTCTATAACATCATGTAAATTCCTTAAGCACAGAAAAGCCAGCATAGAGAAGACACACACAGTAACTTTAAAAGGGGTGACTGCACAGTCAGGACAGGGACAAGAGTGATTGATGTTAGTAAGAGGGAGAGATGCAAACAGGCTTGGAATTGGTAACTTGTGTTTTGTGCAACACCCAAGGGAAAACCAGTTCTGGTCTTCTGGACCAGAATTAAGGACCTCTGGTCCTTAAGCAGAACAAGAAACCAAAATAATGGGAAGACTGATGATGAGACCCAGCTGGACAAGCAGGTGGTAGCATGAACAATGACTGTTTGAGTGATGAACCACAGCCACAAGAGAAGACCTGTCCACTGGCCTACAGAGTCAGACTCACACACTGAAGGGAGTCTTTCTGCTGAGGGCTGAAATACATACAGCTGAGGATCAGATGGGTCATCAACACAGGTGCTGAGGGATGAACAATGACTGAGCATGTGCCAAAAATAGTGCTGACTATTGAGAAGCTGAGAGGGTGGAGCTGGAGCAAAGAAAAGAGGAAGCAAAACTAAACACTAGGGGGTGGAACAAACCAGGAAAAAGCAGTAAGAAGCAAAAAAGGAAGATAAAAGGCCTGGAAGTGGCAAATCTTGCACAGTCTGAAAACAAAATATGAAATAAGAATGGAAAGCCCCAGTAGGAGGGCAGCTGTGGCAAAAATGTGAAGACATTCAGGTCTCTGTGAGATACTGAAGTGGCTGAGAACATACCTAGGTGCACAGCTGGCATTTAGATGGAGTTACAGAAATCGAGAGAAGATAGCAATAACAGGAGGGTGCATGACACTTGGAAGAAGTTAAATGCAGACACAAGCAGTGATATGTCATATGAAAGGGAACAGGTGGTGCAGGGATGCAGAGCATGAATTTGCTCTAGTGACAGAAGTTAAGTCTTAGGAGGAAAAGTGAAGAGCAGCTGATGAGAAGGCAGTAACAATGAGAACAAGAAAGCTGTGACACGGAGGAGTGCAGGAGTACTCCTATATAGGGGGAACCACAGATAAACAACAGACGAGCTAGTCAAAAAATACCACATTTTGGCTTAGCAGCAGTTCCACCCGTCAAACTGCTTTGCCAGGGACTGTGCCACAGGAACTGTGCCACAGGAACTGCCTGGGAGAGGTTGTGGAGCATCTGGGAGAGAGTTACTGCCTGCTAGTAAAGTGCTGTGTGCACTTGAGAAGTTGCAGAGATTTTAATCCCCCATTTGTAGATGATGTTGTGCAGCTTTTTGAAGGACTCACACATGGAACTCCCTTGGTTTCCAGAGACACCATTCCTGCAGGAATACGGACAGCCTCGTGCACGGAGCCACCCTGCAGACACAGCTATTGCTGTGTCTTGGAAAACAGTGTTGCCAGGCTATCCATTGCATCTCTGAGGTTTGTTTTTCAGGACACTCATGCTAGGCTTGCAATATCCTAGCCAACAGTGGAGTATCACTCTGAAATACCTCCCAGATGTGCTCCTTAGCTTTCAAAATTCATATTAAAAGGCAGAAAATGTTATTGTATGGAAGAATTTTTTTTTTATCTTCAAAGAAAGCTAAAACTTCAACACATACAGAACATCTTCTCGAAGAACAGCAGAGGACGGATCTCTTCATTTACAGATTTGCACTAGGACAAAAATAGTATTCCAAAATATTAAAGCAGTGTGCAAAAATATGGAAACCCACCAAGACCTTTAACAAAGAGGCCAGTCTTCAGAGTAACTTGACGTCTTCATGTGCTTTGCAGTAACAACCGAAAATGAAATAGCAGAGTCCCTTAAAGCCCAAACAGAATTTGAGTTAGAAAATAATTTGAAATTCTTACCTATTTATAACATAAGGACAGAAAGTGTTATTTTAAGGTGCAGGCACAGAAACAAGCTCTCATGTGATAAGAAGCTAATACAGCCTATTACTCATTTACTGTAGACGTATGGGCATATATTTTCACCATAAGGGAAAAACAAGATAATCTTCAATAGGCAGAAGAAGTTATCTCACATTTATAAAAGACAAGAGCTTTCATGTGTGTGAGCAGTTCACAGGCACACTAGTTTACTTTATGGACATGTGTGCCAATGCCCTATGCAACTGCATTTCTGCACAGAAGGAACTTTCTCTTGTAGGTGACTCATCACAGGCTGCAAAAGTGTATTAAAGAGTTCACTTTGCTGTAATTGAAAACTATAGGGCACTCCACAAGGATTAACTGCCCCAAGTGCCCAAAAAACAGTCCCCAAATAACAGCAGGGTTACCACTCAATAACACTTACATTTATGAGGTTTATACTTAAACCTGCCCATCACTGTAATGTTAACATTTCAGGAAAAGAATTACTAGATAAAGCATTCTCAATATCCAGGTTTGGGTTTTAAGAAGTACTGCATAAAGATCAATTACATGGCTCATCCACAGACATCCCTGCTTGAATTCAGTCCTCTGCTGAAGAATAATCTTCATCTCTTCCGTCTCTGTATTGCAGAACCCCCTCTGGTTCAAACCTGAGCATTTTTATACTCAATCTCTCCCCAAGCTTCTGTGCTGCAAGCTTGGCTTGCATTTCCTATGAAAGAAAGGAAATAGGACACAAGTCAGAAAAAGCATTCATTTGTTATTTTTATCCTGGCCATGAAATAAAATACTACACTGAAGTACAAACTTGACATAATGATATTAGTAATTGAAGACTGGACTTACTTAAACATAATTACCAAAGAAATTACAGCTCTCTCTTCACACTTAAACATAACTGTGCTATTAGTATTTGAGGATGCACGAGTTTAAATTCCTCACGTGGCAGTC
This sequence comes from Psilopsiagon aurifrons, assembly GCA_025447955.1. Lineage (NCBI taxonomy): Eukaryota > Metazoa > Chordata > Aves > Psittaciformes > Psittacidae > Psilopsiagon > Psilopsiagon aurifrons. The sequence continues at coordinate 3,177 of JAOEHY010035515.1, read as the reverse complement.
CTCACCTGAGATACACTAACGTGGGCTTTAAAAGAACAGAATCAGTCCATGTAAGACAGCAGCTGTGCACAGTAACCAGGTAGCAATAGCAGTGCTTGACAATCAGCAACCTCAGCAAAAAAAATGCCTCCTTTTTCCAAATAAATTACCTCTCTTAAGAGTGTCAAGATGGCTACATTAACCAATTCTTCTAAAACAATAAGGAGCAACAAACACTTTTACAATAGCATCTAATGTAAACATTAGCTTGGCACTACCTGGAAAGTCAAATTCAAAATCCATTGCAACAGAATTTGAAGCACCTCAGAACTCAGATTCTTCCAGCACACCATAAATATAGTCAACAGGATCGTGACCAGCAGGTCGAGGGAGGTGATCCTGCCCCTCTACTCTGCTCTCCTGAGACCTCACTTGGAGTATTG
>JAOEHY010035514.1:0-16479 GCA_025447955.1 Psilopsiagon aurifrons | reverse complement strand
GAGGCTCCGCGGGAGCGTGAGGGGGAAGGCCTCCGCGGCCTGCCCCCGCCTCCCCTCAGGCCGGCCCCGGCGGGGGGCGCTTAAGGCCGCAGCGGGCCGCGGGGTCTGTCTCGGGAGAGCTGCGGGAGGGTCCCGGCGTGGGGCGGCGGCGGCGGGGCCTGCGTCCCCCTCTGAGTAACGGAGCGACCCTCCCTCGGCTGCCGCTGCGGGGCCGGGGCGGGCGGTGCCGCCTTCTCTCCCCCCAGCTCCGGGCCCTGCCCCGCCCTGGGTGAGTCACTCGCGGCCTGAGGGCGCGGCCGACCGCGCACACCTGTACCGAGCGCCCGGGGCAGTGCTGGTCACAGCGCGGCCCTTCGCGGAGGCTCCCGCCTTCACCGCCCCAAGCCCTGCAGAAGGGGTCGGGGCATCCGCGCAGGTTCCCCAGGCCGGCAGCTCTGGCCGTGCCGGAATGCTGGGCCCGGAGAGGTGCCATTTCTGTGCCGGTTGCTGTGAGCTTGCTCGCGTAAGGCTCAGGGCGATCACGGAAATACCCTGAATGCTTCGGAAGGAAACAAAACGATTTTATTATTATTTTCGAATTTAGGTCGTTTGTGTCTACTTGTGAATAGAGCTGTGCTTAGGGAGGGTGCCAGAGGGAAAGAAGGTTGCTTCAAGCCAGTCCCAGCCTACAGAAGGGCTGGGCAGTAACTCATAACTAACGTCTGTAGGTTTTATTTGAGGTATGTACAACCTGGTATTAGTTGGGATGATCAGGTATCGGTGGTGTGCACTCACTGTGTCAGCATGCAGGGGCAAAAATGCATCTGATGCACAGATCGTAATATTGATTTGTTGCTTTCAGCCAAATTCCTTATTAATAGTTAAAATACATTTTCTAGTGGTAGGAAAGCAAAAAGCACATCATGCAGCACTGACAAAGGTGAATTCCCAGGTAAAAATAGCAGAGATTTTTGAGAACGTTTGTAAGGTTTTGTAAGTTCAGCTGCCGGGGGAGGAGTTGTCTTCAGCCATTCACTGCTGCAAATCACCTCAGTCAGAGATTTTTAATATTTTATGAAAAGAAAAGCCCTTCTTTTACAATAATAATGAGATATCAACTGGTTTAGAAAAGAAAATCGGAATGCCAGTGCCTTTTTCACTCATCATATTAAAGGACTGCAAAAATATACTGTGTATAATATTTTGTTTATTAAATTGGTGCCAATAAAGTGATAGACTCGTTGCACAGATGGGCCTGGTGCAGTTTTCTCCACCTCATTATGTCAGTACCGCATGTTCTGATCTCTGCTATTTTGATGTTGTCTCTTTTTTTCCCTCTAAGCAAGGCCTTTGCCAGTCTGCAGCTTTTTGCACTGCATGTGAATAAACTCTGATGAGGAGGAGTTGAGTAAATAATGATTTGAATAATGAGGTAAAAAGCTCTAATCGGTCTGGTATTCTGGTACCTCTAGGATCAGATATAAGACCAGGCGTTATCATAGCATGTCTCTTCTATGGCCGTGCTTCTTGCCCCACCCTGTAATAGAAATGTTCTCTGTTTAGTATTAACAAATGTGATTTACCTGTGATATGAATACATTAGTTTGGCGTGAACTTTATGCCTGGGGGAAGATTTTCGGGGATAACTCAGTATTTCCACCTGGACTCTAGCCAAAACCAGTTCTGCTAGTTGGAGCAAAAAGGTATTACCATGTAAGTATATTGTACTTTGGAGCCACGTGCTTGTCTCCACTTGCAGCTGTCCAGGATGCAGTGCCATGGGTATGAGCAGCCCGGTCCCTCATTTAAATGACATGAAGAAGAGCAAGGCTACTGTCACTACATTTAAGTTGTCTGTACAATATCCTACATGCTGCTGGTACTTGTCATCGAAATCTCTTAATTGTCTCTGAAGCTTGGAAATGGTTGAAGGTTACTTTATTCAAAAGCTTATTGGCCTTTAGGAGGCACCAAGTAGCAATGGCAGGAGATGGCCAGAGCAGGCTTAGGCATGGCTTTAGAGAGTGTTCATTTTGTCTGAACATGTGCAGAAAGTTTTGAGCTGAAAGCCAGGGCAGACGGTTAATCAGGAGATGCAGAGGAGGCTGAAGTTATGTGCTGCACAAGGTCAGCAAGAATATCACAACTATGAAGTCATTTTCCTTTTTCACTCATTATGTTTGCAGTGTATTTTACTGAACTTGTTGTTTAAGCTCTTGTCAGAAAGATTTCACTGTTCAGCTCTTAACCAGGCACATTAGTTTTCTTATCAGTTATTTAGCAATAGGCTTTGAGGGAACCAAAATAGAAAAACGCAACTAATAAAATCAAATGCCTGATAGTGCAGTCAAGCAAGGGATGTTTCTTGCACTCCATTTAAAGAATCGATTCCTTTCCTATAAAGAATATCTCCTGGGATCAATGTCTACCTGACAGTGAATGCCATCAACGTCATCCAGGTCCTTGGGTCAGTATGTGTGTACCTGAATGATGGAGAAGGATTTTCCATTTGGTTTAGAAATAGTAACTCCACAGCTCTTCCTCTCTGTAGTTATAGAACTGTAATTCAAAATACCACTTACCTCATGTGAGCATTTAATTTTGGAATGAATTACCCATCCAGGAATCAAATAAGGTATGTTTGTGCACTGCTGAAAGATTGAATGACAAATTCTGGACCAGTCTGCTGCTTTTCCTGTTATAATTTGAATGGACTTGCTGAGTTGGTGACTAAGAAGTATGGTTGTATCCCATCTCACCAAATGGGGTTTTACATTCCTTTTGCACAGTGTAATGTGCAGGTCTGTTAACCCACATCTCTACTTGATTCATTAGGGACCAGCATGTCACACCAGTAACCACACTGCTTTCTCACCAGTGTTTTTGTACACAGTAGAAGTGTTTGATAGATTCTCATGCTTGCTATAAAGAGAAAACCAGTACACAAAATCAATGACTTAATTAGCAGAAGAACAGGTCATCAGGCGCAGCAGACTTCAGGCCAATGTAAGCTTATTGGTGTTGTCTTGTCAGTTCAATATGTTATATAAGGCGGGGGTTTTTTTCAGTCTCAGTTTTCATTTGATTTCTGCAGACTTTAAACACAGTTGCTTCTGGTCTATTCTGGCTTTGTCCTAAACAGCTCATCGAGATTGGAAACAATATGAAGCAGATGGGGTAACTGCTGAGTAGTAAGATGTAGTTCTCAAGCTCCTGCGGTCTTCTGAAGAGCAGTGTCTGTATGTCTTATTCCTCAGCTGTTACTGATACGTAAACCTCCAGTTTTGCGTGTCCATCCGCTCCTGAAAGATCCGTCTTCTGAATTCAGGTGCTGTTCCCGGGATGGTCACACCATCCCCTTCATACTGTGTTTTCCACTGCAAGGAACAAGGCAGTTACAAGCTAATGTATTTTAAAGGTTCCTGATACGTTTCAGCCTTTTGTCTACACAGGCATAAAGCTTTTCTGGGGGAGGAAAGTAAGCACTTGTAGCGTTTAGTAGCTGCATACATGCTCTTCAGCATTTGTAAGTGAGATTGAAAGAGCTCTAGGCTGTATGGGAGGTAGAAGTTAAAGAAAAGTAATAAATCACATTTTGAGTGTGGGATTTAGGATGGTACAAATTTCTGGCAGCTGCTACTATGGGCTCTGACTGCTGGTGGTTGGTGTTCCTTATTGTAACTAGGATCCAGCCACTTCCTTTTGGAAGGCTACTCAGTTGTGGTTTGACAGATTCTTAAGATAGTGTCTTAAGAATTTGAAATGTATTAATGCATCTGAAAGTCTTCTGCTTAGAATGAGCAACTTCCAGGACTCCTCCGTGGCTGTGTTCTGCACGTGTCTGCTCCTTTTTCCATCTTCCCTCTTTTCCCCTTGCCAACATGGCATGGCTTCCTTAGTGCTAGAATAGACCATTCCTGTTGGCCTTCTGTTCATCACCTGTGTGTGTATTGCTCCTAGCTGCAGGTAACCTTTGTTAGATGGCTTCTGTTTGTGGCCTAGGAGTATTTTTAGCTCTAGGCTTTGCTTGTTTCAAACTGTGGCACACTGATCCATTGTTAGTGTGGCTTTCATCTCCTCTCTGGGAGGGACCAGTTATAACTGATAGTTGCTTCTTTGCCTTTTCAAACATCACTCCTTTCCTTATATCTTTTTTCCTTCTGGCAAACACTTCCCTCTTTTGGAGCTCAAGCCAGCATAGCTCTGCAAAGCTCTCTCCAAGCTTCTAACAAGGTAAGCAATGGAGAATCAAAATAGGATTTTAAGTGTTCTTTTATGCAGCACCCTGTGAACGAAATCATGGCAGACTTACTGTCAATTGCAGGTATTTTGGTGTGGACCATTATTTTCTTACTGCATTTAACTTCTGTTAAATTCATATTGTTAAGTAATGCTTTATGTTTCATAGCAAATCTCCTGGCAGTGCCGGTATTAACTAAACGGCTCAAGCCCCTGCATACTGAATTTTTATGTCAAAACAAACCCAGTGAAGTTCTGAGGACCTCCATCTTCAGTAATTGGCTTTTGTTACGTCTAAGATGTGCATAATTAGATTACTGAAGAAAGTTGTTTGATGAGAATCAACATTCTAATGCTTTGTGCTGGTATTTTGCCTGTATAATTCCTATGTTGAACTGGTTTCTGGATCTCTTTTATCCACTAGGTCTTTATGCCCTTGCAGTTCCCTTTGTGATTTCCTTCATGTGTCCTTATATGAACCCATTGACTGTCCTGAACTGACTTGCATCTAAAGATAAATATGTCAATGAGCTTGATAAAACAAACTGCACCATTTCTAAGCTAAACTATAATGTTTGTAAACGGAATTCTGCATGGACGACTTGTCTAGGAATCAGACCGCTATTGGCAAAGTGCAGACCAAAGATAAGACTGACCCTTCAATGGTAAAATGTAAGCTTTGTTGGAGTTACTTGCCTTTGGACTTCCACAGGGAGGCTTTTCCTACGTAACAGTCACATTCCATAAGAAGAAGAGGAGAAGATAAGACAGCCACAATAGAAATGCTTCTAGAAGCTGAGCAGACCGTGAGGAAACTTGAACTGTTCTGAAACAGTGTTGTTTAAGTGTCCTGTTATTTAAAGTTGGCCCTTGTAATGTAAAAAGTATTCTTCAGGTGTACTTTGTTCATGCTCAGATTTTAGTGAGAGGGTAAAGAAATGACACTCACAAATTGCTGCCTGCATTAAGCGCATAGTCTAGGTTTAGTGCTGAGATAAGGGAATGTTTATGAGGTTCAGCAGACTCCACAGTGAAAAGTGGGATGATTCTGTCAATGGTAAATGGTCTGATGATTTCCTGAGGCTTGTTATATGTTGGTACTATGATGTCCTTCAGAGCAGGGGAAAAGATGCATATCACAAATTCCACTTACCCCTTCCTGTCCTCAGGAACTATTCTTTTGATAATTCTGCAGAAAACAATGTAATACAACACACCCCATGGTGAAAGCCTCTTGAGTAAGAAAGAGCCAAATTAATCATGCCTCACAATACCTTGTCACACTGCTCCCTACAGTCAGTCTGTCTTGCCAGGGGGTTTGATATGAAGTTTGTGTGTCACGTTTAAGTAGGTGCCAGAATCCACTAGTTTAAATGTAGTATTTGAAATCGAACTAGACTATAGCCCAGTTTTACTTAGGAGTGTACAAGAGGTCTCTTTCTAGGAGGCTGGTTGTAGCATTGCATGTCCTTACTTCAGTGCCTTATGTGGATGGATACATTAGACTAGATCTACAGAGCATATGCAAGCAGGAGTGAGTGCAACATGCAGATGTACAGCAGGTAGGACATTTGGTTGCTGGGTTTACTTGAGCTTTCATGTAAAATAACATTGGCTTTTTATCTTGGGTGATTATTTTTGCTAAGGTGAAGTGTCTCCATCTGGAGGGATTGAATATGCTCGTCTCAAAAGAATTGTGTAGTTAGGACTCCAGCCTTGGCAGTTGGGTACTCTGTTACTGCTCATGCACACGATGGGAATTTGGGGCTACAGCTCACTGTCCTGGTTCAGGTTTTAGGATAGAGAACTGGTTTCTTTGTGTGATAGTGTGGTAGGTGATACTTGGATTAAAATACAAGCTGAACAGCATGTGCGAGACATTCTCCATCAGGAACTTGTCAGACTGGGATCTGCAAAGGAGAGAGCCAGGAAAAAGGCTACAGCAGTCACTTTCAGCCTGTTGGTTCATTATAATAGGGCTGTAGATGTTTGTCTAATGAACAGAAGTCTGTGAATAGCAATTGTAAACTTACTCTTCTTGTTTGCTTTTTATTGTTCTTTTAGTTGTTTTTAGGCTGTTAGGTCTCAGCCTGAAAACTTCTTACCTTGGACATTGAGTGTCCTGGTTGAGATTTAGGGAGCAGGAGAGGAACATTGTTGCTCAGTACTGACAAGAATAAATTGGTCTGTCCCATTGTTAGCCTTCACACCTGAAGACACTCTACTGATGAATTTGGGGTGTCTGGGAGTTCATGAGGTATTGAGGCCCACTTAAAGGCAGAGAAACTTGGTTAAGGTCTGTGAACCTGGCCCTAGGTGGTTGAGTATAAGGTTGGAAGCTCGATGGCTGAGTTAACCATATGTTAGTATGGTCTTGCAGAAATAAGCAACACTGAGGCTGCCTCACTGGCATGTTCCTTACTAACTTTGTTTTTCATTGCTTAAGCTCTTCAGGGGCCGTGTAGTCATGTGATGCGTTTTTCTTGGCTTCAGTTGCTAAACTGCCTTATCAGAAATGATAAACAAGTTGTTCCCATGTAAGCAATTAGTTTTGCAGTAGTGACCATCATGTGGGCCATGTCCCGTTTGCTTTTTTGGGAATGTCGGTGTTACTTAAAAGCCTCACTTCAAAGACGTGAGGCTGCAGCCACCCTTGTCATGTAGAATAATCTGTTGTATGTACTTTGACGCATGTATTAAAAACCCGTTTTCTGGCAGAACAATATAAATGTACTTTCCATAGTTGCCAACAACTGCAGCTTTCCTGGGTATTGTTTATTTTTAAACCCAAAGAAACATCGCTTGTAGTGGGCCGGAATCTTCAGTGTGAGGAGGAGCTGTCCAGGGCTTCAGTGCTCCTGAGGAGTTGCTGCGGTTTAATAGTGGAGGGAAAACCAACCAGCCAAAAAATCAAAGCACAGCCATATCTTGTGATTTCTGGGTTAGAACATTCAGTGTCTCCCAAGCTGAGTGTGGCCAGTATAGGAAAGGGGAGACTTACGTAAGGAACATATTGATGTGCTTAATGCCAATATGAATTTTGCTACATGTTGAAGAATAATGCTCACATATCTTCAGGATTGTGATTAGTCATTAGCACACATAGAAATTATGCATATTTGGCAAAAGGTCAGGTAAATTCTTAAAAAGAAACCCTTTGTATTACTTTTCTAGAGCTGATCATTTCCCATTTATTGGTGACTGAGTTCTGCTTCACCCTTCAGCATGAACTTCAACAGTGCAGACGATCAAAGAGACTTTTTCTCTTATTTGTGTTCCCCACTGATTACAGGAGAGCCATGGATAAAAGTGAATTGGTACAGAAAGCCAAACTGGCTGAACAGGCTGAGCGTTATGATGACATGGCTGCTGCTATGAAGGCTGTCACTGAGCAAGGACATGAACTGTCCAATGAAGAAAGGAATCTACTCTCAGTTGCCTACAAGAACGTGGTTGGTGCCCGTCGCTCGTCCTGGCGTGTCATTTCCAGCATTGAACAGAAAACAGAGAGGAACGAGAAGAAACAGCAGATGGGAAGAGAATATCGTGAGAAAATTGAGGCTGAATTGCAGGATATCTGCAATGATGTTCTGGTAATAATCCAACAGCAAAAATAACAGTAGTTGGTACTGCAGCTTTCTTCAGAGAGGCTTAAAGACTCTTGTGCTGTAGATACTGCAGCACCTTACCAAGAGATTAATTTTGCATAGCCTCAAGCTTGAGTACAATTCTAGCTCCTAGGTCATCTAGTTTGTTTCTTAGGGAATTTGTTATAACAAAACATTTGTATTTTTTCAATAGAAAAAAGCAAACAAGGCAGTGTTGAAAGCCCCTGGATGCTGGCTAGGGATCACCATGAAAAGAAGTTTGGGATTCGGGGCACTGGCATGAGTCCTGCCTACCGTTTAAATTCTTAGATGCTGACATTCTGAGGCATGATCAGTACTTTTTAGGATGGAGAATTTGTGTATTTCTTGCCCAAACTGGCTGTGCTATTTTTTTCACTTAGACAAGAGGGATTCTTTTCACTGCTGTTCAGTTTGCTGAAGATCAGTCAAGAGCAGTTGCTGTCAGTACTGTCAGTCTTCACATCTCTGGATGCGCATGTGCTGACCATCCACTGTTCAGCTTTTCAGCTGGAGTTGCAAGTAAATCAGGTTTTTTGTGAGTAATTTCATTGCTCTGTATAGAATTCAGGTTTGTGGCAGCGAAAGTGACCTGACCCATGGTAATGTCAAGCCACTGCTTTTCGTTAGCTTGGTTGTGGACACAGGTTTGCATCAGTATGCTTCAAGGAAGTTCCTTGCAGTCTTAAGCCACAAGATTCTGTAGGAGCAGATTGTGGGTAGCCTCACAGAGCGAGTTTTCTGCTTTCCTGGGATTAGGTTACCAGTAATTCTTCTTTTGTTCTGAGTTTAGACAACATTAGGCAAAGTGATTAGCGCGTGAGTATGTATCAGTCATTGCGAAAGCATAACAGTTGTGCTTACCATTGTAATGAAGGCTGTTTCAGACATTATGACTTGGGAAAGGAAAAAAAAAGTGATGTTTCCTTTCTCAGGAACTCCTGGATAAGTACCTTATTGTCAATGCCACGCAGCCAGAAAGCAAGGTCTTCTATTTGAAAATGAAAGGCGATTACTACAGATACCTCTCAGAAGTGGCATCTGGGGACAATAAGCAAAGTAAGTAGAGCTGAAATCTCTCATTCTGCTGGGGGGGGGGGGGCATACAGAATAAAGTATAAGAAATACTTATGTTCTTTTCCCCATAACATGAAGTATTTATTTCTTTTTGCTGCTGCTCTCTAGTATTGAAGACGTGCAGTGCAAGTCACTTTTAGAGAAAGACTTCATTGCAGTTAATAGACATTCATCAAACCTGTCAAATTCTGTTTGTAGCCCCTAACCTCAGTGGCTGATTTTCAAGCATATTTGTCAGTGGAAAATCCTATTCCTGGAGAATGTGTTTTTTTCTCATGGATAACACTTTCCTGTCATAGCTTGTTTAAACTATGAATTTAGCTCTCAGCTTCTCACTGCTTGCAAGCTTTGTGAATGCAAATATGGGATACTGGGTTGCTGGATCCAAAGCCAATTAATCCTGAAGTGGTAAAGCAATACTGTACTGTGCCTGAGTTCCTGGTGTCTCCTGTAGTCTGTCTTGCCAACCCAGTGTGAAATGCCCCTCTAGAGCTTGTTGTTACCCATTAGCCGGGGAGGAACTGTTGTCTTTCCTCTGAAACACAAAACTGAAAACCTAAAGTTCATAACCCAGGTGTTAAATGTTTCCTTCAGTTTAAATAGGTAGTTTAGGTACTTCTTCCCTGTGTGATTTTGTCTGAATTTAGTATTCAGAACTACTGCTTCCTCAGCTAGGCTCAAAGCAAGTGTTTAATCACAGTATACTTTGACTTGGGTAGAGCTTCTGTGCATTCAGATTGCTTGGATTTTGAATAAATTCCATTTTAAGTCTCTATAAAAATATTGAACTGTTTCTGCCTTTATAGTTCAGCCAGTGGTAGGCTTTTCATCTAAAAGCACTGAAAGAAGCATCTGTGCATATGAAATAGTATGAATTTTTGGTGGCACAGTAGTCCAGACCAAGACTCTAATAGCTTCCGTCATGAAGGCCATGATCTATTGTGCATTAATATGATTGTAATTACTTCTTGCAGCAACGGTAGCAAACTCGCAGCAAGCTTACCAGGAGGCATTTGAAATTAGCAAGAAAGAGATGCAGCCAACACACCCCATTCGACTTGGTTTGGCTCTAAACTTCTCTGTCTTCTACTATGAGATCCTAAATTCTCCTGAAAAGGCCTGTAATCTGGCAAAGACGGTAAGCAGACTCTTCATATTACCTATTTTTTAAAGCCTAAGGAGATAATTACATGGTTACAGTAGCCCTTTTATAGGTTATTATGCTTTTTCATTACAAATTCCTTAACAATGCTGGCATCTTTATTGTTATCCTAGTATGTTTTCAGGTAAGGTAGCTATACTAGCTAAGCTTTAAGTAAAGCTGATTTGCTAATACAGTCGATCCAGTGAGAAGGAAGACAAAGTGCCTCTTCTTAGGTCTGTAATTCTCTTAGAATGTGCTTGTATCACATTTGGATTCATTTAGCACTTCTAAAGTGAAACATTTAAATTTGAACACTTCGCAAATACATGAAGAGTCATCTTTGTGACTGCAGTTGTAGCCCTAAATGTCCTTGTGTATCTGTGTGCATGTGTGCCTCTCTCTACAGAGGCCAGAAAGGCTGTGTGATGGGTTGTGCCAAATAAATAGCTAGTCATTCTTTTTCTTGGCCTTCTCCCTAAAATAGGATTAGAGCCTTCTAAATGGAGCTTTTGCATCTGTGAAAATTGTCTGGTAGTAACCTGAATAATACAGCATTAGGTGAATCTTTGCATTCTTAAAATGCACTTGGATAATGCCTTATAACAAGGAGTGATGTTTTGCTGTGCAAAACGCTGCTGCTGTTCCTGCTTTTTTAGTTAATGTGCTTACATTGGTTTGAAACCTGAATGAAGAAATAGCACTTACTCATGGCTCTCTGCTCTCAGGCTTGCAGCATGGGCTTTCATGTGTAGCAGGTCAATGGAAGGAATGGCTTTATTAATCTCTAGTGGAACATACCTGATTTCCTATGCTCTTTTGAAAAGAAGTCTAAAACCTTCCACCCCACCATCAAAAACCCTTGTCTTCCCTTTTCCTGCCTGCTTACTCATGTACAGTATATATCAACCTAATGGTATCTCTGTCTTTTACTGCCAATTTATACCAGCAAAACCTTCATTTTTAATGAAAGTATTGCTTTGAAGTGTTGTTCTTAAAGCTGACTTCAAGCTGCATGAATCATTCCTCAGTGTGGCAGAGAGTACGCTTGCCTTTTCAGTGTTCAGTGTTGGCATGGTAGGGAAGTTGTTCTGGGCTTTAGCCTGGACCCTGAAGACTTCTGTTTTCCCACTGGTTGTCTAGTGATCTGGGGCTCACTTTGGTCTACAGTTTTTTCTGTTGGTGGAAAAGAAATATGCTGGGAGGTTTTGTCACAGGATTTGAATAGTTCAATAGTGAGTGATGTGGCAAATGTGTAAGCTGTGTGTAAGCAGAAGTAAATCCCAGAGCAGAGTGTGAAAGAGCTGTCTTGCATATTTGTAGGCGTTTGATGAAGCGATAGCAGAGCTGGACACGCTGAATGAAGAGTCTTACAAAGACAGCACGCTGATCATGCAGCTGCTTAGGGACAACCTCACTGTAAGTATCTTGGGGCAAACCACTCCATTGTGCACTGTTACTTACTTAGGCTGCTGGACTCTTAAGTGTGACTCGACATCAGGCAACTTTCGTAGTTTCATGCCATTAAAAGCCTTTTCTGAGGCATTAACTACATATGCTAACTGCACTGCTTTTTGTAACCAGACCAGTTAACTTGCATGTTTAAACCACAAATCACTTGTTAACCACTGTAACAAACTCAGAATCTTCTTGGTAGCATGAAGTGGAGTTTGTCTGTTTGCAATAGCCAGCTTTATGTTGAGCTTGCAAACTTCTGCTGCCTTTTTGTTTGTTATCCTCTATTCATTTTCTAGTTCATTATTCTTAGCTTTAACCGTTGAGTTCCGTGTTGCTCTTAGCTGAGAAAATTGCAGAGTTGCTGTCTTCCCTTTTCTGACAGTTGTAATTAACTGCATGCTCTGAATATGAATATGTGTTTGTATTTTCTTACAGCTATGGACATCGGAAAACCAGGGAGATGAAGGGGATGCTGGGGAGGGAGAGAACTAATGGCTGTCATGCTTCACTATATGTTCAATGTCACCCTGTATCCTACACATATATCCCTTTGTGCGACAAGCAAAAAGAATAGTACATCGACTTTCACAACCTCAACGTAGCAAAAACTGTCTGTGGGGTAAAACCGGTTGGTTGGTGTTTTGTGTACTTCAAGCGGAGGTCGGTTATTACAATGGCATTCTGAACTTTCCTATTAGGAACATTTCCAGTTATGATTACCGTGTTTATATTTTTAACTGAACACTGTGATTATGGGTTTTGTGATTGCAATTGACTTTACAAAACTCCTATTGGTAGAAAAGTAGACATCAATTATGGAAACTCCGTCGAGCTTCAATTTGGCACCAAAATAGTCGAAGTACAATTCTGTTGTAAAGTTGTACAGAAAGTTATAGAGATCCTGATGTGACACTGGGGCATGGAAAGAAAACAATCCAGTATATGGCATTCCAGTTAGTGACACTGCTATGGGTTAGTTTAACAGGCACACTCTGTAGACATTTGTAACCAAGTTTGAGGCACCGCTTCAGTCAAAAGCTCACTTTGTCCATCCTGTCTTTCTGGGATGGGGTTTGTTTTGGGGAGGAGGGTAATGGGGGAGTTAGCAGCTTGATTTCCAAACTCTTTACACTGGCAGATAACTGGGATTTGACTTCTAAAAGTGCTTTCATGCTCATACAACATGCATGATTCAGCCCCTTCCCACAGCAATAACATACCTTATTACACCTTAGATAGTCTTCAGTAGTGAGGATTCTTGGTTCACTACCATGGACTTGCAATAGGAGAAGATTCAATTTTTTGAATGGCCTTATTAGTTTGGATGATACGATGAAGTGATCTGCCACTTTTGCATTACTTTACTCTTAGGTGAATCAAAATCTCCACTGTATTCCCATTTTGAATTTATCCTGAGAACTTCTGAAGTAATCCACTGAGCCACCTTTCAGTTCCCTTTATAGCAGTTTTTCTCCCACTGGACTCTGTTCATCCTCAACCCTCTCACGTGTTAAAACTCCATTAAAGCAATTTTGGACTCCCACATACGCGTCATCCTTTCTTTGATTATAGGTGATGTCAGGATGGTGGGTGAGACCTGCTCAAGGACAGGTTTCTTTCTTGGATGTTTGAGCGCTGCCAGGGCTGTTGCAGTCTTCAGCTCTTGTCTGCTATTATTTGGTAGTACCAGGATCTGGCTCAAACATTCAGGATCTCCCATTTTTTGTACTGGAATGCAGACCTACACATTTGTGACGCTTGTAACTTGTAATATTTGAGCTCCAAACCTCACCTGGTTATGTTTCAAACATGTCCCATTGAAGAAAACCTAACAAGGGTTACGTGAATAATGCAGTGGGAAAGATTAGGGATAGTCACCCATCGGTCTCGCGGTATCATCCCCCTCCCTTCACATTCCACTTAGGTATAGGCTCCATCTGTTTGTCTATCCATCCGTCTGCTGAAGAGAATTTCATGCACTGATTTTAAAACTCCCCTCTACTAGCTGAACAAATTGTGCAGTTAATACTTGGCGCTTGATAAATGCAGTAGTGAATGTGGAACCGAGCCTGTCTGTATATCTGGTAGCTCTTTTCGCTTTGTTTTTACTGACCAGTATTCTGCCTAAAGTTTGCTTCTGTGACGGTTATATTGCCTAGCACACACGTGGTTGTGAGAATAGTATAGCAAAAAGAAATACCTGGTTATTGATGTACTAGATTTGTGTATGTCTTTTAAACAGTTCTAGTTTCACCTTACACAAAATAATCAGGAAAAGTGTAAAAGAATTCAGAAGTGAATAATAAAAAAATTTTATCAGTTGTTTGCGTCTCTTTTCTTTGCTCTGTTGGTGCCAAAACACCTGTGGCTGGAAAATCACCACTTACATTAAATGCACAGTTCTTGGCTTGTGTGAGTTGATTTGTGGTTTACAAATGCTTCATTACTCAAGTCCTTCGCAGAGAGACTTCCCCACACCCAGTGTTAGGCCAGACTCTTAACTGGCTGCTGACCAAGTACTGCTCTGTCCTATGCCATGGCTTTACATATTCATCCCTCGTTATATCTGAAATCACTGCTACATTGTCATTTTCTTCATGCTTTATGGGCTTACCTGCTCTTAAATCATGTCATAGTGTTCAGTAACTCCCAGTCTCACTTGTGCTGATGACACTGTCAGCTCTGAGAAGAAAAATCCCATGTCCTGCTAAGCTGTTCCTGTTCGTGGGGCTCCAGTGAACATCTCCCATCTTTATGTCTCTTTGTGGGGGAAATTACCAGTGTAGGAGACTGCTCAGCAGTTGGGGACCTTTGCTGATCCTCAGCTCCGCAAAGTTGAGGAAATAGTTGTATTTTTGAAGTAATTCTCTCTTTTTTGGGAAAGGGCACTCCGGCTCCACCGGGCGCCTGGATGCTCCACGTGTTTAACTGATGTAATCGGTGCTGCTGCGGCTTCTCATTCCTGACCTCTGGGTGAGGCTGCTCAGTGTGGGAAACCACCGGAAGGCTTTTCCGAAGGAGAAGCTGCTTCTGATGGTGCTGCTGCTGACCCTTCCCAGAGTGTGGAGTGGAGCTGAGTGACCACACTGGGATCAGGTGTGTGCTGCCTGGAGCAGGCTGGCGTGTCTCCTGAGCAGCGTTCCAGATTCAATGGTAGCAGATGAGTTGCCTTTTTTCATGCTGTCCAGCAGCCCCCTTCAGCTGAAGTCAATGCAAGTCACTCATCCTGCTGCAGTTCCTTCCTCCCTTCAAAGTGCAGCAGAGGGCGCGTGTCCAGGGAACAGCATAGCTGAAACATCGAGGTGCATGACAGGGACCCAGCACACTGCAAACACTGGGGGAGCTCCGGGTGACACTGCCCTGCTCGCCCTGGGCCTTGTCATCTCAGCAACCTGATAATGACAAATCATCACCCCTCCTATACATGCAGTGCAGCTGGGGTGTGATCCCAGTGGATGAAGGTGACCATGCAACACTCATGTCATCCAGACTACGTGATGGCAGAGGGTGGGTTACAGATCCTGTAGGCCCCTGCTGGATGTCGAGGGAGCTTCTTTCAGAGTCATAGAATCACAAATCAACCAGCCTGAGAAAGACCTCTAAGATCATAAAGTCCAACCTTTGCCCCAGGACCTGCGGAGTTTGGGAAGGGATAAAGCCCAGCGATGATGGGTTTGCACTGAGCTGCTAGTATCTTGATGGTTCCTGCCCTATTTCTTAACTTCTGGGAATTACCTAGCAGGACCTGCAGGTGGTTTCCCCAAAGCGGGCGGGCGCTCCGCGGGGCGCTAAGCGGGCGCGCAGCGGGCGCGGGGCCGCGCCATGGCCGCCAAGGACAACCCCTGCAGGAAGTTCCAGGCCAACATCTTCAACAAGAGCAAGTGCCAGAACTGCTTCAAGCCCCGCGAGTCGCACCTGCTCAACGACGAGGACCTCAACCAGGTGGGAACTGACCCCAAAACACGTTGGTTTACCCCCAAAATCCGACCCGCCGCCACGCCCCCTGCCCGCCCCTACGTGTTCGGAGTCAGGGCCTTGTGAGGTGTTTGCTGGCCCCCACCTGTGGGTTGTGGAAAGCCCCATAGGTACCTCCTGATGGCCCCATGGGTACCTCGGGGTCCGCTGGGTAGTTTGGGGTGCCAGGGGTAACCTATGGGTGGTATAGGGTCCCGTGGATAGCACAGGGGCCCATGGGTGCCTGCTGGCCCCTTTGGTTAGCATGGCTTCTTGTAGGGGCTGAGGGGTCCCATGGGGTGCTTGCTGGTCAGGTAGGTATCACAGGGCTCCATGGGTGCCTGTTGCTCCCATGGGTGCTGTGGGCTGTTGGGGTGTGTGTGTAGCCCAATGGGGTGTCTGCTGACCCCACTTACAGTATAGGGACCCACAAGTGTCCATGGACTCCATGGGGTGTTCAGGAGCCCCGTGCGTGCTCTTTGGTCCCATAGGTTGTCCAGTGATCTCATGGGGTGCCTGCTGACTCCATGGATATCCAGGTATCCCATGGGGCGCCCGGCATTCCCACAGTGCCCACTGGTACCTCAGTGCTTCACCCCTTTCCTGAGGCCATTTGGGGCCACCAGCAGTGCTTTGGATGATCCCAGCCCCTCTTGGGGTGCACGGCAGTGGGGGGGGGGATATCCTCTGAGCTTTATCCTGAAAGTCCTGGGAAAAACTCGGTTGTAAACAAAACAAAACATCCCCTCCTGGATGTGCTGGATGCGTCCCCCCCATCCTACAGCCCCCACATTCCCAGGAGGACAGGGAGGCGATCCCAGCTCCTTCCCAGCATGGGATCTGCCATGTCCAGGCCTTCCTCCTCTTCTTCCCAGGCCTGATGCAGGCCTGGAGGCTTGGGGGGGGGTGTGTTTAGGGTTGTAGGGGCCCATCCATGGTGTTGGGGTGTGGGAAGCAGAGCCACCCTCTCTTCTTCCACACCTTTCTGTGCCGGGACTGACATCC
>JAOEHY010035513.1:0-18602 GCA_025447955.1 Psilopsiagon aurifrons | reverse complement strand
CGTTCCCGGCCCGGCGCGGGCGGAAGCGCGATGGCGGCATCGCCCAGCGACCTGCGCCGGGCCGGCAACGAGGAGTTCCGCCGCGGGCAGTACGGCCCCGCCGCTGAGCTCTACACCCGTGCGCTGGAGCTGCTGGAGGCCGAAGGTACGGCACAACCCGGGCCGGGCTGGGGGCGGCGGGCGGAACCCGGCTCAACACCTCTCTTGCTTATGCCCCGGCTGCAGGGGAGGCCGCCGCCGAGGAGCGGAGCGTGCTGCTCGCCAACCGCGCCGCATGCCGCCTCAAGGACGGCGCCTGCAGCCTCTGCATCGCCGACTGCAATAGGTGAGCGCCGGTGGGGCCCGCAGCGGGGCCGGGGCTCGGTCGCTTGCTTCCTCGGCGATGGGAAGGGCGGGGGGCACGGCGGGGACGGCGGCCGGCTGGCAGCAACACCGGCCCGGGCTGACGCCGTCCCGGCCGCTCTCTGCCCTGTGCCGCAGCGCTCTCGACCTGGTTCCCTTCGGGATCAAGCCCCTCCTTAGGCGCGCCGCGGCATACGAGGCTCTGGAGAGGTACCCGCAGGCCTACGTGGACTACAAGACGGTGCTGCAGGTGGACTGCTCCATACAGGCAGCACACGATGGTGTCAACAGGTAACGCTGTCTGCAGGCAGCACCGAAAGGCTTGGGAACGCGGCAGCTTGGTGAGCCATGCGTTGCTTCTGCCGCTGCGTCAGGAGCAAGGTGGGTCCCAAGCACGCGAATGAAGCAAGGGAGGCCTCTGGTGCTTCGTGCAGGGCCTGGCCGTGCTCCCTTTGTCTGCTTTCAAGATGCTGGGGGAGGGCTGGGAATTAATTCCATGGGGTTGTTTCTGCTTTGCTCAGTGCCTGGTTTAAAGGAAATAATCATCTGCATGTTGCAGCACCCTGCCTTTTAAGCCTCCCTATGCTGACGGGGGTTACAAGCTGTTATTTTCCTTTTCTCTGCCTGGACTTGTCTGCTTTACTTCATCAGTTGCCAGTCTGAGGAGTGACACACACATCTCTTGCTCGTCTGAGCACTAACAGTCTTGCCCTATCATATTTTTAGCCCTGCTGATACAAAGGTCCTTTCATTAATGTCCTGGCTGTAGAAGGAACTTAGTTTAGATGCACGTGTAAGGGGATTACTGGAGAGATGCTCTTCTGGATACATGAGCCAGGTTAAAAAGGGACTGCCTACCGCATGGGACACCCTGCCAGCAGACGGGTGACTGGCAGCTCTCACTTGCAGGATGACTAAAGCCCTCCTGGAGAAGGATGGTGTGAACTGGCGCCAGAAGCTCCCACCAATCCCCACAGTCCCCATTTCTGCCCAGACGAGATGGAGCGCTCCTTCTGCCGGAGCCCCTGGGGCAAACACTCCTCCTGCAGCTGCACCACAAAGGGAACCAGGTGAGAGTGTGCCCTTGGGCAGGGCACAGAGCCCTGCGGCTCAGGACGGTGATGAACAAGAGTGCTGCCACACCGGCTTGGTGTGCCTGCAGCTGGGGCTGAGGCCTGGAGAAGTCTGGGCCTGATTCTGCCACAGCCTGTTTTGTTGACTCTGAATTCTTTGATGTTTCAGTGTCTCACCTCTGGCATGGGGATGTTTGCTTTCTGGGAGGCTGCGCTGCTCTTGTCCGTTTTACAGCATTCTGTATTCTTTCATGCTGTTTCCAGACAAGGCTGCTGCTAACACAGAGAGAGCTCGAACTCTGAAGGAAGAAGGAAATGAACTTGTAAAGAAAGGAAACCATAAGAAAGCAGTTGAAAAGTACAGTGAGAGTTTAAAGCTCAACCAGGAATGTGCAACTTACACCAACAGGTACTACCCAGCTCATTGCCCAAGTACTTCTTGGCCCTTTGTAAAAGCCAGCATGGTACTTGCAACAGAGCTGGCTAATGTTTGCCCCCAAACAAATGAATAAAACAAAAGCACCAGCCCACACATGTTCACCCCAAGTGCAGCCTTCTCTGTAGTTTCTGTAATGTTCTATGATCAGGTACTACAAAAACCCTTGGAGATTTCTCCCTTTAATGCTTGTCTACCAGGGCTGCGGTATTGAGTAGTGTCTGCTGCCCCATGAGCCACAAATTGCAGACTGCTCTACTTAAAGTACTTCTAAGGCAGTTGCTGCAAGCAGATCACATCTGGCTTGTGTAGATAGGAAGCTGCATATTGAAGTACAGGTTTGTAGCTTTAGAGCAGGTTGCTCTAAAAATTCTCTTTATTTTCCAGACTGAAAACCTCCTTTTTTTCCTGCTTTTCACTGAAACTTGAGCTCAAGGAGTAAGATGCCATAACAGTTTTGGAGTCCAGCTTTGTGCTGCACTGGGGTCGGCTGAGATCTGCTACATGTGTTGCAGCAGCAGATGCTGCTTTTGGCCAAAGGTCTCTAACCAGATATCTGTATTGCAGAGCACTCTGTTACCTGACTCTGAAGCAGTACAAGGAGGCAGTAGAGGACTGCACAGAAGCTTTGAGATTAGATCCTAAAAATGTTAAGGCGCTCTACAGACGTGCTCAGGCACTGAAAGAACTGAAGGTAAGTCAGGAAGTTTTGAACATTTCTAGGCTAGGAATAGAAGCTTGTTCATGCATGATCACAACCAGAGATACCCTTTAGAACTTGTTTCTGTGCTAGCCATTGTCTGCTATCAGATAGCTGGGACCTGTACTGGCTGAGGGGGGATTTTCTTTCACATCACTATTTGCTATTTGGATCTCGTGAGTTTCTCAGTGTCAGGTCCTGCTTCTGGAGATGCTGAAATCAGCTACATGTTGTGTATAGTTTTATCTCTTCATGTCTGGTGAGAAATTCTATGGGCAGTACTGGATGACATACTGTATTCATGTAGGACTTGGAATATACTTGAGTGACAAAATTGCCTTCTCAGCCCTAGTTTAAGCATGTTTTAGAACAGCTACGTCGATGCCAGTGCTTAAGCAATTACAGAGAAGGAGTTGCAGGCTTAGTTGCATTGCTTTTGCCTCTGTTGCTGGGTAGTAATTCCTTGGACTGAATTTTTAATGCATTAACACTTCAAAAATATTCTCCTTCTAGGATTACAAATCAAGTATTGCAGATATCAAGAGCTTGTTGAAAACTGAACCAAAGAACACAGCTGCACTGAAACTACTGCAGGAACTGAACAGAGCCTAGGGTAACCAAGCAACGAAGAAAGCTTTTTCCCTTCTGGTGTTGTTACAGGGACCAGTCTTAATCAGGATCAGTACTGAAATCCATCATCCACTGCTGCAGAGATGTAATGAGTTCTGTGTCAGCACAATGAATGTTAAGACACACAGTCTGTATCAAACTCTTTATTATCTGGCTCTAAGATCATTCAGTTTTAATGCCCCTCCCTCAGAGGCACATAGGTTAACTTCCCTGTAACCATCAGCCTCAGGGACTCTTTTCCATGTTAGCTAAGATGCATGTGAAGTGGCTATTCTCTTTCTGAAGAGCTGCAGAGGTTTTATTTGTCCTTATTCAGGTGACAGTTCTGCTGCATTTGTGCTGCTATTACTTAAATGAGGTTGTTGCAGGAACTGCTGCAGTCGCCCTAGCACCACACACCATTTTTGTAACAGAGGCACAGCTACTTGCATAGGGCCAAGGTGGTTCTCTCTTCCCTGTTATTGCCTGCTGGCCCTCAGCTGAGTTTCTGCTGCCTAGCGTGGCTGGGCAGTGTTTACAGTAGCAACTTTCTTTAATTACTCTGCACATTTAAGGAGATAGCAGCAAGTGAAGCCTGCCTTGTTTCACTGTGCACTACTTCTTTATGATTATGGGTGCTTGGGAATTTTACAATTGTTATTTTGTGTTGGTTTCCTGTGGTTTGGGTTGGTTTTCTTGAACCACTCTAGCTCCTCTGTGCCTTTTGGGGCAGTTGCTACATGGTATTACAGGGAGGGGGATATGCAGTAACATCCCAGTGAGGCCTGGCTTACTACTTCAATGCATGTTTATACTTCTTGTGCTCTTCTGCTTATCTGGTATTGATGGCACTGACTTGAAATGGTAGGTGAAGAGATAGTTGGAGCTGTCCTATAAACCATTAAAACTGTTTCTCATTAAAGCCATGTTTATTTTCACTTTAGAGCTGTGTTTGTTATGTGACTGATGGTATAGGGGAACTGGAACATTTTACCACTTCATATTGTCCCCCTGCTTTTGTCAGAGGGCTTCAATCAGTGCTCTACAATGCCTTGGCTCTGTCAGATAGTGACAGTCCATGAAGGTTTCTAACAATTGTTCAGCTTTGTACACTGTGCATGGATAGGGTGCTTTAAATAAGTCAAGATGCTGGACAACACTACAGCTGAGCCAACTTACAGTACAGACCAGGAGCCAGAAGCTAGCCTTTAAGTCAGGGTTCAAATACCTTTGTTTCCCACCTTGCTTCTCCCAGGAGCCAATGTTTCAGGCAGGTACCCTACTGAAGTGAATTTAGGAAGCAGGAAATCCCTCTGACGCCATTAAAGATAAAGACTTCTTACCTTAGCCTGATGTTAAGTAGCTTTTTGTAGGTCCCAGGGCTGTACTCCATGAGTTGTAATGGGCTAGGGCTTAAAACAACTGACTGAGGGGCACAGACCGCACCATTCCATCCATTCCCACTTGTAAGCACTGCAACTCCCATGTGTGATTGATTGATAGATTTCAGGGTGGGGAAGCACAGGTCAGAGGTACAGAGATAAGGAGAGGAAGGTCACAGAATACAGCAGGAAGATTGGCTTCACTTACTGAACAGCTATCCTTTTAACAGCCCTGCAGTTATCTGGAGTGGCAGAAAGCTGCACTGTTAAGCAATTTATGACAACACCTCTAAGCAGCAGCATTCACCTCTTGTCAGCAACAGCACTGCTTTTTTGTACCTTATCTCTAAGACTTTCCCCTGAAATGCCCACAGGTAGACAAACATGAAGCAGTGAGTCTTGTGTGACCCCCAGAAGTTTGGGGTCACTTTTGCTGCTATCTCCCCTTCTGTTCCAGCAGCAGTGCTGCTGTCCATCTGGCACACAGTGGTACTGCTGTCCACATGGGCAGCCAGTGAGTGTCTGTCACAGAGGCAAACCTTCATCCACCCCTTGCAAAAGGCACAGCAGCTGTTGCCGAATGGAGACTCCAGATTCACATTTGCATCGCTGCTCCTGCCTCAGCTCTCTAAAACCTCAGGCTTCCCTGAGGAGTTCAGCTAGGAAGCTACTCTGCAAACCAGTTCTCCAGTACACATGGGGACTCAAGCTACAGCTGCACCTTTTCTGATAAAGATTTTAAAGCCCCTGGTCCTTGCTCACATCCTTTCTTAAGCTATTCTGATGTCCCTGTGTTCCTTGGTCCCATTCTCTGCATTCCCTCTAGCTTCACAGCAATCTTCTCCAGCCAAGCCATCTAGCCTTGACAGCAATGTGTCCAGCACATCTGAACTTCCTTGTTACACTTGGACAAAGGTTGCAGACAAGCTAGTGAACAGCAGAATGTACCTGTGCAGTTCCCCTCCAGCTCCATATGTGCATTACAATCATGCAAATATTTATTTTTCCTTTAGGGAGAAAGCATAAAAGCTTCCAGCCAGTTACACTTTGGGAGAAATAACCAGTGAAGGTCTTGTGTATTAAGTAAGTGGATTCAAGTCCTTTATAAGCATCTCACCGAGAAGGAGATATCCAAATAACGCACAGTTCAGGCTGAGGTGTCCACTATGTGGAAAATAAATATCTAGAGGTCAAAAGAAGAACTGATAAAATAAAGGCAAGAAAAAGGAATGATGAAAAGCTGCAGCGCAGAGCCTCAACTGAGCAGACATTGTGCAGGAAGAAATGTGTAAGCGACTCTTAAAAAGCTGGAAGGAAAACAAGAGGTAGGAGGGATGACTCAGCAACGGGTTGAGCTGAGAGTATGATACAGCACAGAAGGAAGATTGAGACAGCAACACCAGCACACAAGGTGGGTGGTGTTGACGGAGGTGTGCTGTCAGCTCAAGGAAGCAGTCAAATAAGGACAATGCATCGCCAGTCTCAAGCACAAAGAAGCATCTAGGGACCGAAATTCCTTTCTTAACTAGGAAGAGCAGAACATAAAGGCCAGGATGATGACAGCAACATGCTCTGGGAGAGGCCTAGGGAGAGGAACACAGTAATAATGGATCCCAGCTGCAAGCAGGAAACATCCCAAGGGGATGATGCCGGTTTGAAGGTTTTCAGTCCCATCAGTAACTCCTTGAATCCACTGGTCAGGAACACACAGAGGAGAAGCAGCTTCTGATTTACAGCTACTCCAGAGTACCTCAGAAGCTGGGTCCCACGTACCAGACACACACATGGTGTGGTGACCAGCAGAAGATACTTGGTGCCAGTACTCCTGCAGGCATACAGGGTCCATTACAAAAGGAAAACCACAGGAAGATGATGCCTTTTAAAAGGAAGTTAAAACCAGCTATCTAGAAAAGATAAAACCCATATAAAACCCATGAAACTTGCTTAAAGCCATCCTCCTAGAGTCAGCAAGGATAAGGAGAGCCTGTTGGTTGGAAATTCATTCACTTAATCCTTTATGTGCCCTCCCATCAGCTCTCAGGACTGCTGCCCCACCAGCATCATAAGCTTCAAACACTAATGACAGCAGCCTGACTCCAGTCCATCCCTCCACCTGCATGAAACAGAGAAAAAGTGTTTACTGTCTCTCTGCAAAGGAATCTAACCCATGTGATGAGGGGTGAACGCATCAATTATTTATTAGTGCCAGCTACAAGAACAAATAAAACTACTGAACCCAATCAATTCACTAAAATGATGATTCACCATCACTTGTCATTTCCTGGGCAACTGAACCAGGCTGGGTTCCACACTACAGTTTGCTATGTGCTTTCAGGGGAAACGAGGATTAACAGGGGTAATTTGTTTATAGGTGCAGGAGGAAGCAATGGCAAGGCTTACACTACACACAGGAAATAGGATGGGGCATTGAAGACAAGCCAGAGTCACTGTACAGGCACAATTCCAAAGGCACAGTGGGGTTGCCGCTGCTGTCCTTCAAAGGCAACGTTCTCGGGGCTCTCAAAGCCTACAAGAAACAAAGAACCCACACATGCAACTTTCAACTGCTAGGAAGTTTTCATTCAGGCAGGATGAAATTCAGCTGAACTTGGGTGAACACAAGGTTTCCTTGAGACCACAAGTCAAGAAATATTCTATTCAAAGGAGTGCATGAGTCTGAACTGCTTATTGATGTATCTGTCCCAGCCTCAACAGCAGGGGCAGCTCTCCTGCTGAAGGCCACACAGCACCACTAATATGTTGTAGGGTATTGACTGATAAGGTTCTATAAAGAAAAATCACTAGGAAGTCCCAGGAAAGAAGGATGCAATTGAAGAAATAGGATATTACAAAGATACTCAAGACGCTCATCAAACCTTACCTGGTTTGGACAAGAAACCCCATGCCCAGTTCCAGAGGCAGAAACCAGTGCCCCTGAGCACACCACACACGCTGACACCAGCGGCAGGTCCCGCACCTACCTGGGTTACTGCAGGAACAACCCGGAGCTGCCCTTGTGCGAGGTCTCTGTGGCCTGGTGTGCCTGGAGAACAGCGACCGCTTCCTCAATCTTACAACAGAGAGCACAAGAGGGGAGGGAGCTGAGTTGCTGCAATGCAGGAGGACGCTTCCCAGGAAATTCCAGGTCCTGATCTGGCACACAAAGGACTTCAATAATAACAATAAAATCCAAGCCTGCTACTTCAGCAGGAGACAGATCAGCCCAAAGACCTCTTCTATGTCTTCCCTAGGGAAATGCTGGGGCATCTCACCTTTTCTATAGGAGTCAGAACTTGGCCAGAGGGAAATCTGACTTCTCCATAGGCAAAACTGGAGGAGCCCAGGCTCCTTCAACAATCACCAATGAAAGGATGAAAGTGAGCCCTGCCTCCAAGGAGCAAAGTGGAGATGCAGTCAATTCATTGCAACTGTTTTGATGGGAACCAAAGAGAAAAATTCACCAGGATTAAGGAGGAACCTGAAGACACGCTGCAGGCAGGCAGTGCTTATCTGGGTTCTATTGTCAGGAAAGAGCATATCCCCATCTCCTTCAAGGCAGCACCTGCACTGCTTTTCCCCCTCTCTCACTTCCCAGCACTTCCCTGCAGCTTTTAGGGAGCTGCTCTGAGCTTCTCCTCTTCCTGCAGGTGGGCAAGGGCTTGGGCACTGGGTGCAGAACAATCAACCTGGGGCCTTTCCTGCTCGTTTTTCACTTCAAACCCCCCAAACCAGCAGCTATTTCTCTTCCCACTCTTCCTGTGGGCCACAATCACCTTTCCTTGCAGCAGCAGGGAGTTAGCATTTTGGGATGTGATGTGTTTGATGCCTCCTTACCTTGGAGTGCAGGGAGTCAGGCGATTCCAGGAGCAGCAGCAGCTCAGAGTTGTCTATCTCCAGCAGCATCCCAGTGATCTTGCCAGCCAGTGTGGGATGCACAGCGTGGATCAGAGGGTAGAGGCGCTCACCTGCTCCAAACAGCAGGGAGGACATCAGTGCTGCTCTAGAACTCCAGCATTTTCAAACCCAGCGCAAGCCCTCCTGCCCTCCCACTTCTGTCCCTTTAACTGAAAAGGGATCAAGGATGGCGATGGAAAAACACTGCTCACAAGCAAACTTCAGCAGCAGTGTTTGCAGGCAGCGAAGCAGCCAGATGAAGCCAGGCAGCAGCAGGCACTGCCATAGGAGCAGGGCAGTGGAATGGTGAATGCTGCCCATGCTGCCCAGTGTGCACGTGAAGGGACCTGCCTCTGCAGGAGCAGTCCCTTCCCAGGCAGAGCAGGGCAAGCACAAGCTGCGAGACCTCTCCAACATCATGGCACAGTCTCCTCCTCCACTGGATGCCAGACAGTGCCCAAAGCCCACGAACCATACAGCAGAGCTGACCCTAGGCCCTACAGCCACGGAGCTGCTCATCAGTGCCCGGCAGCAGTCATGCAGGACGGCTCGGGGTTCAAATCACAAATGCCCTGGCAGCACAGAGCCCTGCCTCCCCTGCAGAGCTTCAGAGGCTGACTGCCAGGCAGCCAATACAGACAAGGAGTGAGTTTGCTGCTTCCACACCCTTCCAACAGAGCCTGGATTCATTAATGTTTAGTTTGGTTTTCTTAAGCAGCATCTCAGAGCCATCCCACGCAGTTCTACAGCTTCCCCTGGCAGCTATGCTTTCCCTGGTGCATCCAAGTCCACATGCCCTCACACGCACGCACAGCCTCACAGCTGAGCCTACTCCAGCACAGCAACTGTGATACCCACCTATCATTTGCTTCTGCTCCTGAGGAGGGGCTGCTGCAAGCATGGATGCTGTCAGGGGCTCCTGCCCCTGGACATGCACAGCAGGTTCTCCCACCTGGAGGGGAAACAAAAGAGCAGCAGTCAAAGGCTGGAAGGGATGTGCGAGCTACCTCACTGGCAGGAAGGGTATTTCACCCTTCTGAGATGCTGATGCAGACTCTGTCATTGCCTGTTGGTACCCAAACATAGACTTCCAGGCAAGCTGAAGCCAGGCATCATGGCAGTGTGGCTACTGAATCCATAGCCCCAGTCACCCCAGCAGCAACCTGGGAAGGATCCCTCCCATAGGCATAGACAGGGCCATGGGGCTGCCTGGGGTCAGCAGCCACTTTAACCCAGAGCAGGACCAGGACTGATGCACGTTGTGGTGGCCGTGCCAAAGTGAGTTACCTGTGGGGCCACCACAGGTGGCATGTGCCCCATGGGCTGGATGTTCCTGACGGCTGCTGAGTACTTGTACTGCGGGATGCCCCGTGGCAGGGTGGGCGAGGAGGGCACCCGAGTGCTGACCGTCTGCGTCCCGATGTTGGCTGCAATGGGGACAGGAGTGTTGGTAAGGAAGAGCCTGTTAAACACATGCCTGTGCCCAAGGAGGCTGAAGCCACCAGGGCAGTGTGCTCAGGAAGAGGGCTTCAAAAATCCCCTCCCAGGCTCAAAGCAGCCTCCAAATGAAAGGCAGCTTCTCTGGGACAGGCAGGGCACTGCCACCCAGCCCAGGCTGGTCTGATTGCGCAGAGGGCAGGGAACTGGCAAAGGCACCCACACCTCATTGTCTCAGCTCCAGGAATACCCATCAGCAGCCAGAGGGGCAGGGACAGCATCAGGCAGGTTGGCTGCAAGAGCCCATGTCCCTGTCCCTGGGTCACTTCTCCTGCAGAGAAGCTAGGGCAGAGAAAGGAGGGACAAGGACAAAGGGAGGGGACAAGCCAAGGACAGTCCTGATCCACGCACTCAGTTCATCAAGAAGACACCCAATGCCA
Source organism: Psilopsiagon aurifrons (assembly GCA_025447955.1). Classification (NCBI taxonomy): domain Eukaryota; kingdom Metazoa; phylum Chordata; class Aves; order Psittaciformes; family Psittacidae; genus Psilopsiagon; species Psilopsiagon aurifrons. The sequence goes on along the minus strand of JAOEHY010035513.1, from coordinate 8,289 downwards.
GAGATGACTTGGGCTAAACCACACAAAGCTGGAGGGCTGCAGGTAATGCTGCTCCACCAGACAGTTGTATGTTTTGGGGGATATCAGACCTCCACCCACCCACCAGTTGAGCAGCTTCCACTCTGCACGACTTAAACCTCCCCTCAAAGCCTGTCCACAGAGAAGCCCCAAAGGGCAAGAACACTACAAGCCCTGGCGAGCATCCTCCTCTTCCTGACTCGCACAAAAGGCAGACACAGGGCTGCAGCACTCTCGGGAGCAGGAGTGCTCTGGGTCACATCCCCATCCCCAAGCAGCACAGCCATGCCATGCTGGCGCAGTGCAGGGACACCGGGGCAGCACAACCAAGCACCGGGCATACCTGCAAGGCCTGGCTCTCAGGCCCCAGCTCCAAGCACCTCTAAGGTGAATGTGTTTTACTGGAGGCTTGGCCTTGGCAGCAGCCTGCAAGAACTTCTGCTTCTGCCCAAGAAGTCCCAACCTCCACCTCAGCCTGTTCCCAGCCTGTGGTGCCAAGTCTGCACCACCATCACCTTCACTGGAGGTACTCAGTGAGCAGCAGCCAACAAAACCGATCTACATATTAGAGACCCATCCCATTACCTGAAAGACCACCACCTTCCCCCAAAGTTACACACTTATTTACCACTGGCACTGCTCCAGTCCCACCACATCCACCGGTACCATCCAGGCTCCTCCACGAGTGCTCCCACAAACCAACCCATGCTGGGAGGCAGACCCAGCTCACAGGAGCTCCCTGCCAAGGGCGATGTCCAATCTGGGTCCTTCCATCACTTACCCACTCTCTGTGCCTGGGAGGGGACACGGGGCACTTGGGTGGATGCCTGTCTCACGGTGCTGATGTTGGACAGCAGGCGCCGGGGCTGTACAGCAGCCCTCAGGATGGGAGTCACTGCAGGATATGCTGCTGTAGAGATGGAGTGTGATTAATAAAGGCAGCATAAGGCACGGACGGATGTGCGACTGCAGTGGGGGAAAAGCTCAGGAGCACCTCACCTCTGGGGTCAACCTAATGTCTTATCCCCCAGGGCCCATCACCGTGACCCCCACACCAAACCCTTGTGCACTTCTCCAGACAACAGCCCCTCGTGGATACACACTTTGTGCTGCATTTAGAGACCCTCAGTGCCCAACTGAGCCCAGCCCATGCCAAGAGCCTGACTCACGGGGAGGCCGGGAGGGCTGCGCACTCCAGCGAGTGCCAGGACGGACTGGGACAACCGGGCTGGAGCTGTAGAAAGTAGCTCTGGTTTGTGGCTGGGAAAGAACACAGTATCCAGGGTGACTTGGGGGCCGAGCTGAGCCAGGTCTAACCCAGAGCATCCCAGCCGCTGCCACATGGCCCGCAAGCCAAACCCAGGCTCTGCAGTGTGCCGGAGCACTTGGAAGATCGACCTCCAGCCCTGCTGCCTTGTGCTCTCCAGCAGCTCCACTTCTATCCCCTTCACAAGCTCTGGCACCTCTGTAGCCCTTCTCCCTCCCCTCATTTCATCAGCAGACCTGTTCTCCACGCTCGCACCCTCCCAGCAAACTCCTCCCTGGTTCCCTCCTCTGAGGTGCAGTCAGCAGCTACTAAACCTCCAGTCCATTGCCTGGGGCACCTGCATCCCACCAGCATCTTGGCAAGCCCCACTGCTTATGGAGAACTCTGGTGCTGATCCCACCAATCACATATGCCAGTCTGCACAACACGAGAGATGCTCCTCAGCCCGACTGCCACCTCCCTTCTCCAGTCCAGGGCAAATCCTGCTCCCTGTGTGATGCTGCCATTCAGGATCGGGGACTCACCGGAGGAATAGGGGGTAAGAAGTACCCAGGGGGGGGCTGGAAAGAGCCCAGAAGAGGGCCAGGCAGGGCCCTCACGGTGGCCAATCTCTGCATGTACTGGTTGGTGAGGATTGCTTTCCGCTCCTCTTTCCTTTGAGCTAGTGCAACGTAGAGAGGCTTCGTGCTGACAATCCGCCCGTTCATTTCTGTCACGGCCTTGGTAGCCTCTTCTGGGGAGGAAAAACATACAAAGCCAAACCCTTTGCTGTGGCCACCCTCTGTCATCACCTAAAATCAGATTAGGAAAAGAGAGCTAAGTCCACACATCACTGCAGCACCTGCGAAGCACAGCGCACTGGGGGGGGGGTGGTGGCACATGAGACCTGCCAGCGGCACCCCATTGCAGCCCCTGAGTGCAGGGTGGGATGGATGGGGCTGCACAGAGGGGATTCTCTGGGGAACGGGAAGATTTTCTTGGGCAAAAGCAGCAGGTTTGGGAAGTGAAGGCGGCAGAGTCTGCACCAGGCAGAGATCTGCAGCTTCGGATCTCCCAGGGGGTCTGTGCCTCAGCCCCACAGGACCCACGGGTCAGCAAAGCTCCAGAGCTTCAAACTGCTGGAGCCAGCAAGGTTTGGGTTCAGTGGGACACTGCTCCGGGCAGCCAGCAGGCTACAGGTAGCTCTTCTTAGAGCCAGAGCATCCCTCTGCACCCGTAGGCACAGCCTTCAAGAGAAGGCTGACACCAGTCTTGGTGGCAAGGCTGCAACTCTTATGGCTCTCCAAGAGACCAAGCACCAGCCTGTCACCCTGCTCTCCTCACAGAGAGGTGGCTTGTGGGTCACTTCCTTTCGCATCTGTGTCACATTGGTCCCAAACCACAGAGTAGCTGTGCAGCATTCAGAATGATGTGGCTTTAAGGTCCCACACCCTGAACCTCACCAGGGCTGGGGAAACTCAGCAAAGCTACAGAACATTTGCTGCGTCAACCAGCTAGCAGGACAGCGTGGGGTACAAGTGGCACAGCTTCACTTGGCCTGGGATACAAGCCATCGGCAGGGATCCATAACTCAACAGGGTAACAATCCCAATCCATTCCCAAGGGCTGAGAGCACCCCAGGAGCCCCAGCGGCTGCCCCAGTCCCACACCTTGGCACTGGTGATGGTGCCATATGGAGAGAACTCCTTCCTCAGCCTCTCGTCATCTATCCCATCATCCAGGTTCTTCACATACAGGTTGACCCCCTGCAAACAGGCAAAAAAGCAGCTTGGGCTTGTGAAGTTAATGGCAGCTTTTCAAGCTGGAAGCTTGTCTCACCAGCAGCCCAGCCAGAGGATGGGACATCGCACTAACAAGAGGAGTCAGAACTCTGAGTGTCCTCCACTCATAGGTGAGACACCCCCAGTGAAGAGGCACCCAGGCCATGGCTATGAAGCTGCCATGACCTCAGGAAGCTGCCCTGTTTCCAGACTAATATCTTAGTTCATGGAAAAGAACAGACCCATTTGTTCACTGACCAACAACATCCTGGATTTAGACCTCGCTCCTCTTTCCCAGTACTACTCCCAGCACATTACGAGGCAGTTACTGGACCCCTGCACAGGTCTTGAACTGCAGAACAGACCCAGCACACTGGTCTGCCCTAGAGAGCCCCGTGCTGTGCCCAAGACAAGGATGCTTCCGGATGCCCAGCGCCTGTTGCTGGTGCAGCCCTGCAGGACGGAGCGTCCCACTGCCCCTTACCTGGTACCTGCTCACTCGCTCCTGCTTGATCTGCTCAAATTTCCTCTTCAGCTCGCTCTGCCTCTCCAGCCGCTTCTGCGCTCGGCCCACGTACACAGTGCGCCCGTTGATCTCCTTCCCGTTCATGTCAGCCACCGCCTGCCAGCGGAGGGAAGGGCTCTGAGCCCACAGCCACGGCTCTACCCCTCACCCACCGCCCCAGGCCAGCCCCACCAGGAGCAGAGCCCTCCCTGGGCAAGGGCAGCAGCTCTGCTCCCCTTCACCACATCCTGCCCACCCAGCCACCCCCGACAGCGCAGCACCCAGGTAAGCGTGGAGCCACTGAGGTTCCCTTCCCCAAGGAGAGACATCGGCAGGCAACAGGCTCAGGTCTAAGGCAGGCAGTGAGGAGTCTCTTGCCTTCTGGGCTTCTTCATGCTTCTCGAAGTTGACAAATCCAAAGCCCTTTGAGCGGCCGGTGGTGTCCATCATGACTTTGACACTTAGCGTCTTTCCTGCAATAGGGAAGGAAAGCGCCCATCTGAAGGGTGCCCACCAAAGGGGTGCAGCACTGAGAGATGCCGGTCCAGTGAGGAGACATGACAGTCATGGCAGCACAGAAGAGCCAAGTGGGAGGACAGAGAGCGGGATCCATGGGTTGGCACAACACTGAGTGTGTCACAAGAGGCATTCCCCAGTAATGGACTAAACTGAAAAGCATTTTTTGCTGTAAATTCAGACCCAGCATCTCTCATCCCCAGGGCTCCCATAACCAGATAACACGCGGGTTTCAGGATAATTAATAAACTAATAAACAAGAAAACTCACTTGTGTTACCCAAGAAAGTAAAAAACCTTGGGGTTTTTTTCCAAGACAGAACCCAATTCAAGTTTTCCTCCATCACAGCAGGAAAACACAAGTAACATCCCAATGATTTAAGCCACTGTGCCCTTCAGTGAGGTGGTTTTAAGCCGGTCAGATGCTAAGAGAAGAGGTTCAGTACTTCAATCAAGCACTCTCCCCCACTCTTTGCAATTGCCACGACTCCAGTTTATCAGCTGTGAGGATGCTTTCTTCAAGAACCCCTCACCAAACTTGGAGAATATTTCCCGCAGTCTGTCATCATCCATGTCATCCCCAAAGTTTTTGATGTAGACGTTGGTGAACTCCATCGCTTTGGCCCCAAACTCCGCCTCGCGCTCTTTGCGGGATTTGAAATTGCCAACAAACCTGCAGGAAGCAAGGAAAGGGGCCTGAAATCCTCCACATTCCCTGCGGAGGGAAGATGGATGCAGGCATTTCTATCTTGGTACAGGCCATCACCTCAGGCCATGCTTTGCTCAGCCCTAAAACCACCATGTGCTGCATATCCAGCAACTTCAGCACATCCCACTCCAGTGCTTCCCTATCTAGACCACACTTGGCACTACTGAAACAGGGAGAGCAGTAACACAGGGCACAGCCCCATGCTGGGGATGTCACCCCAAAACTCCCACCAAGGATGACACCAAGTGCCAGCTCTCTTACTCCAAAGTATCCCCAAGCGTTTTAGGAAGCTGCCTGTTTCTGTGAAGATGGGGATGTAGAGAATAAGGTGATGCAACATAGAGAGCGGATAAACAACAAACCCTCCTCCTGCCCAGATTATCTGATGCTGACAGTCAAAAATAGAGGACCAGCCCTGCTTTGCGGGCACTCTGCACTGCCTCAGCGATAAAACACAGCCCAGGGCTGGACTCCTTCCCCAGCAGCAGGAAGGGCTCCAAACCACTATCACACTTCCACCAGCACTGACCACAAGTGACTCACTGCCCTGGAGCCGCTGTGCCCAGTGGGGATGGGACAGGAAAGCAGAGAGCAGCAGGAGGTGGCAGCTCCTGAGCAGGCACCAAGGCAAGGGAGGAGCAGAGCCAAGCGCAGAGCAGAGGGGACACTCTCCTCTCCCACACTTACACCTTCCTGTCATTGAGCAACATCCCATTCATGGTCTCAATGGCCCGAGCTGCCGCCTCATGGGTCTCGAAGTGAACAAAGCCATAGCCACGAGATCCGTTTTCATCACAAACCACCTACAGGCACCGAGAGAGGCAGAGGGAAGAGACAGACAATGGTTTTCTCCATGTCTGCACATGAGTAAGACACAGCAAAACCCACCCTCACCTCCCACGGGCATTTGCCCTCCCCAGCACCCCATTCCCAGGAGCTTGTGGCTCACCGAGACCCAAGCACCATCAAGGCGCTCAGTTCTGACAGAACACACAGGTATCTGTGCAGGGACTGGGAAGAAGAGGGGACAGAAGGAAAAGCTCCTGCTTCCAGAGGAAACACAGCAGCGCCTCTTGGCTCCAAAGCAGGTGAGAATTTAGAGGAGACTTTGTGGGAAGCAAGACAAGAAAGTGACTTTAGGTGGCTAGAGCAGACTGCTGAGAACTTGGGGCAGCTCTGCACCAAGCCCTGCCCTGCAGCACCCGTGGGTGCGTGTACCTTGCATGACAGGATGTTTCCGAAGGCAGAGAATGTGTCGTACAGGGCTTTGTTATCAATGGAGTCATCCAGATTCTTGATGAAGACGTTTCCAACCCCTGACTTCCTGAGCCCAGGGTCCCGCTGGGACCACATGATGCGGATGGGACGGCCTTTGATCACTTCGAAGTTCATGGTGTCCAGGGCTCGCTCAGCTGGCAAAGAAGAAAATACAGGGGGGAGAAGGGTATAATAGAGACAGATCCTCTTCATATCCTACAGCAGCTGAGATGGGCACAGGAATCAGGGACAAGGGCTCCTTAACCTGAATGGGCCAGGCTCTGCCTGCCAGGCCAGCAGGGCCATGCAGGGGCTGCTCTCCACCCTTCCAGTCACATCACTCCTTCCTTTTTAACTGTTATTTTAATCTCCATAGCATGTCAACTCCCATGGGATCACCCATTGCATTGCACACTCCCATTTGGAAGATGCCAAACTCATTTTCCCAGTACAGATTTGGGTCTCCAGGGCAACTAACCCAACACTTTCCCATCCCCAGCATGGAACACCTTTTGGTTACAGCTCTGTATCACTGTGATGCCTGTCACTAGAGGAGCCTTGCTTCGCACTGTCAGCCAGCTCATGGAGGGAGCTAACTCTTGCAAGGCACCCTCCTCAACCCACAGGCCCAAAGCCCAGCTACTGCATTCTCTCCCAGTCCCCAAGAAGAGATGGGAGCAGAATGGATCACCAGCTGAGAGCAGACTGGGACTAGTTACAACCAAAACTCAACATCAGCAGATGCATGAGCCCAAGCCCCAAGAGCTGATGGTTACAACCATTCAGACAACTGCTCCTCCCTCCACCTCTTGCACATCCCAGACCCCCGCTGCCTGGCAGCTCCCCGGGACTGCATTATTGGGATCGTACCATCCACAGGCTGATGGAAGTTGATGTAGGCATAGCCCAGAGATCGGCGCGTGGCGACGTCCCGGCAGACTCGGATGGACATGATGGGCCCAGCAGGTGAGAACTTCTCGTAGAGCATGGCTTCGGTCACATCCGGGTGCAGGTCTCCCACATAGAGAGAAGCTAAGGGGTAGCCAGGGCCGCTAGCATTCATGGTGAACCACAAAGCTCAGCTGTGGAGGAACACAGACCCGAGGCTGAAGAGTGCAGACCACACCAGGGCTGACCCGCCACAACAGTGCAATCCACGCCCTTCCCATCAGTAGGACCAGGAATGTCCCAAGGATGCTGCAGTTCCCAAGTTTTTAAGGGACATTTCACTGCTGGTGCAAAAGCTGAGCTATGTGATGTGCACATCACAGCCCTCATACATCAGGGTCGGGGGGACATCACACACCCCCATTTGCTCTTTTCCCCACTCAAATCCCAAGAGAAATAAAATGGAATTTAACTCCTCGGAAGGGAAAGAGCCCTTCTCCACCAGAGAATTCCGGGGTAACTCCTCCCTCAGGAGGAGGAGGGAACACAGGCTTGCTCTGATGCACAGCGCTGCCCAGGAGCAGCCCATCCTGCTGCCACCAATGCTCCCAGCACCTCCAGCAAGGCAAACACGGGTTTTCAGTCAGCCCTTCCCAATTCCGCAGCTTGCTGATGAGGTTCCCAAAGCAGGAAAACAGATGCTCAGCCTCTCGCTGGTTTTAGTTCGGTACAAGGTTATGCATGAAGATGACAGTCGCTGCTTGAGCCCCCCAGGGCGCTGCCTCGGGAAACAGAAATGCAGCTCCTGCCCTAAGAGCTTAAAGCCCACCTTTGGGGCTCCCACCTTCGGGATTCCCACTTTCAAGCTCAAAAGACCCAAGACACCAATTAAAGTACCCTAAGGATGCCCCAAACCAACGCACACACGTAACAGAGCTGCGTTAAGCAATTCCTCAGTCCAAACCCGGTGACCACCGCGGGCAGGACCCCAGCAGCCGCTCACCAACTCCCTGAGCCGAGCCGACCCTTCGGATGGGAACTCCGAGGCTCCCACAGCCCGCAAAGACGGGCACAGGGTAAAGGGAAGGAGGTGGAGAGGAAGAAGAGAGGGAAGGGCTCGCAGAACCGGACAGGCGGGGCGCACACAGCAGCGGTGCGGGACCCGCGGCCGTCGAGACCTTGCGGCCAAAGGGCTGAGCACAAACAGCCCACGACGGGCGGAGCCGCAGCGGAGCGAGCGGCGAGCGGCGAGCGGCGAGCAGCCTGCCGTGCCGTGCCGTGCCCTGTGCTGCCCCGCCCCGCTTCACCAGGCACTCGGCCCCAACAACCGCCCGAGCCGGGAGCTCGGGCCCGCACTCACGCCGAGCGCT
>JAOEHY010035510.1:0-51834 GCA_025447955.1 Psilopsiagon aurifrons | reverse complement strand
CTCTGGACTTGTTCCAAGAGTTCCATGTCCTTTTTATGTTGAGGACACCAGAACTGCACACAATACTCCAAGTGAGGACTCACAAGAGCAGAGTAGAGGGGCAGGATCACCTCCCTCGACCTGCTGGTCACGCTGCTTTTGATGCAGTCCAGGATACAGTTGGCTTTCTGGGCTGTGAGCGCATGCTGCCGACTCATGTTCATTTTTCCATGGACCAGCACCCCCAAGTCCTTCTGCACAGGGCTGCTCTGAACCTCTTCTCTGTCCAACCTCTCTGAACCTCTTCTCTGCCCAACCTGTAGCTGTGCCTGGGATTGCTCTGACCCAGGTGTAGGACCTTGCACGGTTGAACTTCATCAGGTTGGCATCAGCCCACCTCACAAGTGTGTCAAGGTCCCTCTGGACGGCATTCCTTCCCTCCAGCGTATCAACTGAACCACCCAGCTTGGGGTCATCGGCAAACTTGCTGAGGGCACACTCAATCCCACTGCCCATGTCACCAACAAAGATGTTAAACAAGACCGGTCCCAACACTGGTCTTCACCCTGTTCAGTGTCTCACGTGGAGGAAAGATTCAGTACTGTGTTCTGAGCCCAGAATCCAGCCACGTTCTCACCTGCCCTTCCATGAGCTAGAGAAACATGATCCCAAAGACTGGTCCTGATGCTTTTATCTTTGACTGCTTGGTTGATTTTGGTGTTTTTCCAGAGCAGGACCTTTGCCCTGATTATTCAGTCATTTAAATCCCAGTCTGGTGTAAGTATCAATAAGAAGCTGGGGAGGTACATTCACCCTTTAGTCCCAAAGTAAGCTGCCAAGACCCCTAAGCTTCTGGAGACCTGCTCATTTCCAGTGACTGCTACTTAATGCTTGGGCCACTGGAGCTGAGATGCCAGTCACACCTTCCAGGCATGTGAATAAGTTGTGCAAGCACCTTTTATTAACAGCATCACGTTTCTCACTTGAAGTCCCAGTGTGAAACCCAGTGGGAGAATATATGGCTGTTGGGAGAGGGGCCACAGCAAAGCAGACAGCCAAAGGCAGGTGATGTGCTGGAGAACACGTGTTCCGCCAGCCAAAGGACAAGCATATCTCCTATTCCGGCCAAAAGTGGAATTCGGCCTCTTCTGGGAACTGAAGCCCCTTTCCTATCTCCAGCAGTGACCCTTGTGTATGTGACATTCAACAGAGAAAACCGTAATTGCATAAACTGATGATTTGCAGAGAGTGAGCTTTCCTGAGGCTAAGTAAAAATGGCTGGTGTTTGTCAGTGGTGGGTATATGCGGAACATAGACATTTCAGGGCCAGCTGGTTTATGTGTTTTTAAGTCAGTTTGCTGGGGTAAAGCTCTAAGCAACCAAACTCTGCCCTGGCAGTCTTGGCTGTGTGAGGTGGCCACCTCCTTATAGCCGTCGCTTGCCTCAACTTCCACCAGTCTGCTGAAGGCGTTTTCTCTTGTACTCTTTTTACTGGCTTTATTTCTGCCCATGTAATAACTTATTCACTTATTTCCTAAATAGAAAAGAAGCAAAACAAAACAAGTTGGATGGAAAAAGAGATAAAGAGCTGCTTCAGTACTGGAGATCATCAGGAATTAATTTCTGACATCCTTGCCTTGGTGCAGTCCAGGCTTCATTAAAGCATTTGCAAAACTCCTCCTGGCAGTCAAGCATGCAGTAGAATAATTTGCATCTCCCTATAGACTGAACCAATATCTGCCTCTGGGTTTGGCTGGTCTCATTTAGAAATGTTTGTGTTGCTGCTGCATGGAAGGAACTCTTTGTACAATCTTTTGCATAACAAGATAGGGTAGAGTTTCAGCAACAAACCAGCTGAGAAGGTGGTGAGTCCCTGCCACAGCTCGTTGACCACATGGAGAAGCAGAGCAAGAAGATGACGAGACTGTGCATGTGACCATGAAAATAGGATCTGACCTTGGGGCTTAAGTCTCAACCATAGAAAGATCTTGGTCACAGAGGTAAATGGATGGAGCTGGGCATGCAATCACCCTTATCCTCAAGAAAGCTGTGCACTCCCCTCTGAGAGCCCGTATCTGCCCTGGGTGTGTGATGTGTTGCTGTGATTACTGAAGGACACCCAGAGCCTGGTGCTGTGTTTTCAGATCTTGATCAGCCAAAGAAGCTGAAGTTACAGCGAGTTAGCTGTGACAGCCTGTCCTAGGGAAACGTGTCTCTGCAAATGCCTGGTGCTGCCAGCCACGTCGGCTCCCCTGGGAAGTGGCGAATGGGAGTTACACCAACATGCAACTTAATTTTCTTTTCAATAGAAAAGGTATGAGCCTGTTAGGCTATGGTAAGGTTGACAAGGTGAGCCAATTGAAAGAAACACTTCCAGGAAATTTAGCTCTTCACCATCTCTTGAATGGATAACATGCACGCTGCAGGTCTGCTGGAGCTTGGCCTGCAGTGGCTGTGGTGTGGTGGGAGGTTATGTGCTAGCATTGTCTCCAGGGACATTTAGTTTCGTTTTGTTAAATAGAGCAAATAATACCTAGGGCACGACACATGTATTGTGGGGTGGAGATGATGGACAGACTGATCCAGTACGCTGCTGGAAACTTGCATTTTGACCTGGGTGCAAGCTGTGATGTTAAGCTTTTTAGGTATCTGCTGGGAGAGCATGGACTGCTTCTTCCAGTGTAGATGGAGTCCCTCAGTACTAGACATGCCATTATTCTCACATGCACATAATTATATGTAGCAACTTCTTTAAAATAGTTTGAGGCAATGTAATGACTGTAATTAGGCTGCCATATACAACATAAAAAGAAAAAAAACAACCCAAACCACAGAACGTATTGAGCCAGGACCTTATTAGTAGGAGAGGAAAGTTTAAACAACCTGAACATTCATTATGTGCTCTATGAAAGCTAATGGCCTAGTGCTGGCTGTCCCTGTGGTTTGACACCTCCAGGTATGACTCGTGACGCAGAGGTGCTGGGGCTGCAGCAGTACCCTCCTGCTTGTCTTATCTTGCTCTGAAGTGACGTTGCAGGTCCCTGGCCCTGACAGGCTCTGCTAAACCCCAAACAACTCTTGAGCTTGAGATTTTTAGCAGAGCAGGCTCACTCCTTAGACCCAAAAGAAGCAGTAAACAGCCCATGCAGTGAAGCAGGAGCTCACGAGAGTGAAGAAAGCCAAAGGCTCTTGCACCAGCAAAGTCCAGCTTGTCACTTTTGCCTCCCATGGAGCACCACGCTACTACTAATCCTCATGTGGCAGACAGCCCAGGATTTAGCAAGCCATGATTGCTGCACTGGGTTTATTAGCAGGTTCCCATAGCACTGCCCTCCCTGGACATCCTCTTCTCCTCTGTACTTGCTGCCATCTGACCTTCCTGAGTGACTTGGCTGGGCGAGGCTGCTGGGTGTTTACAAGGAGCTTTGCTTCTGTTTCAGCTCCTGTGCCCGCAATGGCAACGCCAGCATGAGTGAATCTTTAAACAGGCAGGCACTGGAGAGAGGGAAAGGATAAAAACTCTGAATAATGACTGAAATGTCAGACATTTATTATTAAGTTTGTCCTGATGTTGACAGCTGAGCCTATTAAAAGCTGCCTTGATCAAAAAAAGCCAAAGGCAGATCTGATTCTTAAATATCCCACTTGTTCTTTTTGGCCCAGTTTTTGAAGTCTTTGGAAGAAAATATAATTTAAGAAAATATTTACAGGCATGAGAAATGCAGGATTTTGTCATGGCTGGTGGCTTCACAGACCTGCAGGGAGCAAGGACAGCAATTAAAGAGCAGGAGAGCAAGCAAATTCTCACCTCTTCTTGGCAGTGATATTGTTAGTCTTGAAAGTTGAATTGTGCGTAGTTAGACCTGGATAGGCAAGAAGTCACCAGCCTCAGCATAAGGCTTTGAGGAAGTCTGGACGCTTCTAGGATGTTAAAGCAGTAGTGTGAGCAAGGCTGAGGTTTAACAGGCTTTGCTGGGAGCCATAAAGGTGAAATGATCAGTGCTGTGTTGTGTGTGCCAGTGAAGCAGAAATGCCCAAGAACTGCTCTGAATAATGAATGGTCTTTGCAGGTCAAAGCCTCCTGTGAGAAGGCTGGTAGAAAGGGCTCAGTGGAGCTTACCCTTAGCATCAGCCATAGGTTTTAGGTTTGGATTAGGGTAAGAATAGAAGACAGCAGTAGGAACAGGGAGAAGGAGAGAAAATCTGACCTAGCAGGAGAGATGGAAATAAAATTGTTTACTGAAGACTGAGGCAAAACAGAATAAATGAGAGGCTCTTCAAATGTGTGAATGCTACAGAAAAGAGAAAGAAAAAGCTTTTTTCTCTGTCTGTCATGGCTAGGAGAAGATGTTGTGAGGATAAGCCAAACCAGAAAGACACAGACCTCAGAAATGGTTTCTCGAGGAAGTTGTAGAAAGCTGTTATTGAAAGTCTTAAAAAAGAAATCGGAAAGGCACGTGATACAGCTGTTTGTGCTTTGGGCTCCTTAGGCTTCTTCATGCTTTATTTTTCATGAGTGCATCGATCTGTGTTATCACCATGAAGTTAGAGAGATGGCACAGCTGTTGATGGTGTTTTGGAAAGATTCAACTCCAGAGCTGCAGAGTTGGACTCTGCCAGAACCAGCTCTGAGGGCAAAGTTTTGAGGTGAGACCACAGACCTTGATGGCTGAGTGCTGAGTGGCAAATGGAAGCTGTGAACAGAGAAAAGAATCTCTTGGTATTTAATAGGGTGCTTGTAAGTGAGTGGGAAACCAGACGCTTCACTGGTTTCAGTGTGGCCGGGCACATACAATTTTTTCTGACTCCTGGTTCAAGGAGGGCTGGCAGAGTGTGACCAAGGCCTCCAGCCCAGCTAACATGATCCACATGGTCTCTGGGGACAGTTTAAGATCCTCTGTATCCAGCCATGAGATGGGGATGGGACCCCCTCCTTCAAGGAGCAGCTCCTTGCCAACATAACTCCTGCCTGGCTCTGCCGATGGGGACTTGGTCTGTCTGAGTCCTCGAACGAGGACCAAGCTTGGCAGGGACCAGAGCTACACAGTGGACTGCCAGGCTGTCAGACCTGCCAGCAAGACTGCCCAAACAGCCTAATTTTGAGGTCAGATGGTGGGGGGGCTAAGAGGGGACTGGGAAGATATGAGTGGATGGCAGTCCCTTGTGTGGCAGTTCACGTATCTACATGTCTCTTCATGTTCATGGTGCCCCTGGGAACTGTACAAGTATGTTCTTGTGATGAAAGACAAACTGTGCAGGAAGTATAGCGCTGTGCTAGATGGACCTTTGGGGTCAGAACAGCCATTCCTATGTACTCATTTTAATTTTATTGATTTTTCTGAAGAATTATTTCTCCCTTGATGGTCCAGAAATAAAACCTCTTGCCTTGACTGGCACAACAGCCTCATAAGTTTTATCTATTGACAAGGAGGTTTTCACACTCTGTCTTGACATGAGCAAGCTATTCTTCAACATGCTCCATCCGAGAAAGAGAAAATTACATTTGTACACCTCCTGCCGCTTTCTGTTATATTTCCCCTCCTGGCTTTCCAGAGGCAGGAGTTAGTGCAAGATCCCATCGACAGGCTGGCCAGTGAGTTTCCCAGCATCAGTTTTTCACAGGAATATCTCCTCATGATGCAGGCAATGCCCAATTAGGCATATTGCCAGGCTACGAGTTTGCAGTGATATTTTTAGTATTCCTCTGAGGTTCATTTTTGTCTCCAGCCTTATCTTGGCTGAAACAAAGCTGCCTGTATGGCTGCTCTTTGTGCTTTGGTCTGATTTCTGGCTTATTTCTCATGGTGCAGTCAAATGTGTGCAAAGCAAGTGAGGACATGGAGTCGTGTTGACCCTTTTGCACAGAGTGTGTGTATCAGGCTGGTGACCTGGAGCCAGGGCTCTCACAAATGATTCTTCAAGCTCAATGCTTTGAATAGCAACAGCAGAGAGGGAGCGTGGAAGCAGGTATGATGACCCTGCAGGTGTATGGCAGCAGGTTTGCTGGGCTACCTGAGGATAATGTGACAAAAGTACTCTTTTCCATCTTCCACTTTGATTAGGACCTTTCTGGCCATTACATGTATATTAGAAGCCATTATATATATGGGTCAGGGTTTTGGATGAGGAAGCCTTCATGGGTTTCAAAATTGTAACCACACTGTCTCCAGCACATACGTTCTCCAGCTGTAATCTTTGAAGACCCAGCTCTGGAGCTCATTTCCTTTGTTTATATTTTAGTGGGTCATCCCAGCACTGTTTGCCAGGAGCGAGTGAGAATTATGGACCTAGATTAGCTGCGAGATCCTGAAAAGTGATCTTGCATCACTTGTGGAGGCTGTACATACCATCTACTGCTTCCATTAACAGGAACTTGTTTGCATGGGAAAGTGCTTCTGCTGGCAGAGCTGGTTATGGGGGGTGACTTTGCTCTCATGAGCCTTATTTCCGAGAGTGGCAGTTCAAGTATGCAACTCTAAATATATATTTCTTGTCCAGATGCCCTATTTAGGCCAAAGCCTGCACTTTGCCTGGAAAAGCAAAAGTCATGATTGTCAGTAGCATGCCTTTGAAGTCAATTAGCTGCCTCCAAGGCAGGAATTATATCTAAAAGCAATTGGATTGGGGTAGGAAATGTGACAGAGCTGGAACCAGAAGATGCTTTTCTGCCCTGATGTCTATAGAGGTGATATGAATTTTCCTTAATGGCTTTGGGGGAAGCTAATTGTAACCAGATAGCTGCTTCCCTTTGCCAAGAACTTGGGGATATTTGTGGCTCTTGAGTAAGAAGGAACAGTAGAAACAATAGAGCGCTCATTATGACTGAATTGGTTTATGCTTAACCTTTCAAACAATTTTTTCAGAGCACCTTGATGTGGAATTCGTAGTTTATTTGCTATGTTCATCTCTTTTGCACTGTCAGGCAGACTGGAAAGCTCAGGCATGTTAGTGATTGTTTCTAGGCACCAAAATTAGAATCTCTTGTGGAACTGGGTGGCTGAGCAAACGGCACTAGGGTGGTCAGGGAAGGCTTAGAGGGCAGAAATGCAGTGGCTCTGTCCCTGCCTGTTTTAACTTGATTTGCTTTAAGACACTATAGTCCAGTCTTTCATGTTCCCTGGAGCCTTCCAAACAGGGTGAATGTGCGTGCCATTCTCTAAAGCATTCTGTCCACAACGGCAGGCCAAGAGCTGTGCTTTCCTCCTGCCCTGCACTACATCCTCTCAGGTTCTGCTGGCAGTTGGAGGAGAGGAGCTGAGCCCTAGTTCAGATGTTTTGCTGCATTGCTGCTGGCTGTCGGCAATGCAGGTGCAGTGTCCTGAACCAGTCAGGAAGGCCAGCAGAGGCTGGGAGTCACATCTGGCCAGCCCTTTTCTCATCCCCTTTCAATCCCCATTTAACTCATCCCCTGCTGTCAAACCAGCACATGACCATCTGTGCAAGGGCTGTGGGATGTCCTTCTCTCCCTCTGTTGTGCCTTGTCTACTGCTTCAGTCCCCACTGTGTTTCAACTCCTGATAAACCCAACTGAAGGTGTCCTGGCTTTTGCTTTCAAGATTTGGCATCCTACTACGGGAGTTAAGCAGAGTCTGTGCCCTTGAGGGCATTGCTGGGGGACACAGTGCCCCAGAGTGTGCATTAGCGTGCATAGGGAAGGCTGATGTTTCCCTGTATGCATACTGACTTCAGAAAAGAGGGCTGATAGGGGGTCTCTGATTAATGTATCACATCTTGGTGTCCTGAAAGTGTCCACCTGCAAGCTGGACACTGGCACTGACCTAATGTCTTCGTGGCTTCAAGCCACATTAACACCATCTGCCAGGAAAGGAGAGCTTCCCAGCACCCTGCAGAGCAGGAGTGGGGGTGGATCTTCACATGCTCCATGCCAGGATGGGACAGGAAGAATGTGACCTTCTCCTAGGGACTGGCAACCCCTATAGGGGTTTAAACTGCACACTTGATTTTCTATTTGTGGCATCAATTTGTGGCTAGGAAAGTGCTAAAGTTTTTGGGAAGAGCCTTCTTCCATCTGCCCCCACTGAGCCATGCTACAACAGGTTGTTGTTCTGGCCTAGGTGAAGGACAGGACCTCTGCCTGGGAGCTTTCCAGGAGTTGTGCTTAGCTGGAAGGAAGCAGAAGTTCTCAGCACTGAATCTACCCGCAGTGCTAATGCCAACTGCAGTGCTGGGAGGTCTCCGACAGCGTGCAGAGTGTGAGGAATCCAGCTTCATGTGCCAGCACCCTGCAGACCTGGCACTTGAAGTCCCTCTGTCACCTGGTGTAAGTGGAGTGTGCTTGATGCAGGATGAAGGCCAGAAAACTGATGTAGAAACATTAGCAGGGCTGCCTTGATGTCTGCACTGGCTGCAGAGCACTTTAGATGTCCATCATTCCTGGAAGCTTACTGTCTTTTGATAGAAATATAAACTATTACTGTCATTTGATTTGTCAGTAACAGCTCAGAGAGACATTAGAAAGCAAAGGCTGAGATCTTGCTTTAAACTTGCAGCTCTAGTTGTGTCTGTGGCTGTCTGTGGTTATTGTGGTGTTTTCAGGCCACCAGTGAGAAGTGTCCACTCTTTAGTGATGATGCTGCCACAGCCGTATTAAGCCTCATGGACAGTCTGTGTCAGTACAGAGCCACTTCTAGCTCATTACCATACATTTGCCAAGAACAGCTTTTCACCCAGTAGCCTAAGCTGTGGTTTAGATGAAAGGAAATTTGCAGTTTAAAAGCATCCTTCTATTTTGGCGAGACTTTTGCTTTGCAGAGAGTTAACAGAATCATTCCCTACTCAGGTGGGACAAGTTACTATTTCCTTCTCTGGTCTCAAGCTTGGCAGCATAACCCTCAAACAGCAGTGCTGCTGCACTGTGACAGGCAGCCATTTCTCCACAATGATAAAACTGTGTTTGCTAGCATTCCTGACATCTTTAGCTGAGGCTGTGGCAACAGCGGCTGCTGAAGTGACTACGTAGATCTGTGCAGACCTGACCCATAAACGAGAGCAGAACCTCTGCTCTGGGCATGGGGACCCTGCTCTCTGTACCGTTTGCAAAAGGCCAGATCCAGGAGGTGGTATGTGGCAGCACACACAGAGCCTGTCACTGACAGGTTCCCATGGGGTGTTTGCAATGCGAAGTTCTCTTGGCCAATGGGCCAAACTGGGCTTAACACAGCTCCCTCCCAAAAACCCTCCCGGAACTGGACACATCCCATGGAAAGTACCCTCTGGCAGCTGCAGCACATCTGAGGAAGCTTCTGCTTATTCCCAGTCTAGAAAAACAAATCTCATGTTGAAAATGTGGCTGAAATAGAAGCTTTCTTAGTGGAGAAAGGTCAGGGAAGGCTGCAGTGGGTGAAGGCAGTGCATATGCTGCCTCTTCCAAGCAGGACTGAAAATGGGAGTGTTTTAAAACTACCAGAAGTCCAGAGATGCTTCTCAGCTGTGGCCTTGCATGTCACTAAAGTCCCTTGATCCTGTTCTAATCCTGACTTCAGTTTGCTATCATGATGTTATCAAGTCAAAAAGCACCGCAATGGACATAGATGTTCCCTCCCAGATGGGAGCTTCAGTTGAGTGTTTCAGGAGCAGAGGGGGAAGAACTTCCCCGGCTGAATTTCACAGCAATTTTTACCAGCAGGAAAGTCTCAGTTTTAAAGAAACATGGTTTTGTGATCAGGAAACGCTCCCCTGGGCCATCTGTCCTTGCTTCTGGTTTTCATCACTCTTGTGACATTCCTGAGGCTTGGCAGAATCCAGGACTGCTTTGGAGGCATTGAGCAGGATGTGACCTTGCTTTGAAAAGCTTCCACCTGAACATCAAATCCTGGCAAAGGAGTGCTGGAGAGATGCTCTGTGGATGGCAGGAGGAGGGAGAGGAGGGGATGTATTGTTTGTGCAAACCACCTGCTCCTCCATAGATGTGCTGGTGCTGCCCAGGGGGGGAGGCAGCGAGCTGGCTTGGGGCTGGGCCGTACGGGTATTTTGCTCTCTGTGAAGTCCCGGGTGCTGCAGCCAGCATGGTTATTTTTGGCATTTCCCACTTTGCCATTCAAGCAGTTGTTATTCTGAGCAATGTGGTGGTGGGGCTGACGTTGCGTTGCTTGGTGCCCTCGCTTTCCCAGGCAATAAATTCTGACCCCCCTATTACTGCCATCCTTTGGGGTCCTTCTCACCCACTGTGTGCCTGTGAGCCCCTTGGCCTTTCCCACTGGCCTGGCTGAGCCCTCTGGCAGCAGGCAGAAGGGAAGGAGGGTGGAGGCAGGTGGCTGAACTCTTCCTGTGTTTTGGCGAGTCCTGTTTTTCCCCAGTTGCATCATTTGAAATGTGCTCATGGCTCTCCCAAACACCCACTGCCAGAAGTGCTGCCCTTGGAACGTGGCCTGAAGGGCTGCAGCTATTTAGACAGAGGAAGAAAAGATCTGAAACCATTACCCTTCCTTTCATCACTCTTCCTTTTGCTCTATCCCTGTCAACTCACCAGCACTGCGAACAGCATCAGGAGACACAGAGAAGCAAGCTGGTGTCTCAGAAAAGTCATGTTGGCTGCCGGCAGTATGGCTCCAGACTCTGCTGGTGATCAGATGGTGAAGGAGCAGCTGAGATGAAGTGCTTCTCTCCTCAGCTCCAGGGAAGAATCTTTATGGGGCAGAAGACAGGCTTTTGAGGATGAGTCTCCTATAAATAAAACTAAACCTGGTCTAGGGGTTGGTAAAACATCGTTGCACCTGTTAAAGCTTCCTCAGGTTTGCACTTGGTCAAGCCAAAACCAGAATATGGACAGGAACTGTTCCCTCCTGAAAACCTGCTGTGTTCTGATCTGCCTGATGCGTCCCTGTTGTGTGGTGCCTACAGGGTGGCCCTTGACCTGCTGCCTCCCATAATCTCAAGCTTGATGTGGACCTTGCTGATGAATGGATGTGGCTGACATTTAGCAGGAATGCTAGTTCTGTCAGAGCAGTGCCTGGGGAGATGCAGCCTGCACTCAACCATCCAACTGACATGACCGACCTGCTGCTTTGCAAGCTTGGTCAGCACCTTGCCTCATCAAAGAAATATTCTTGGCTAATGCAGGGTGATGTTTTCCAGAAATGGCATGGTCATGAAAGATGTTTTGCTTGACATAAGCTGGCCTTGGTGCATTCTCGTCAGTGTTTTGAGTGGAAGAAGCCAACTTGGATGAGATTGGAGCTAAGCTGGGTTTAGCCATGCCACAAAGTCCAAAAGCAGTGAGCAAACACTGTGAGGATGCTCAGCCTCCTCTTCTGCCAGCCCTGCTTGCAGAGACCTCTCCAGCTAAAAGCTACGCTCTGTTTCTCATGATGCAGCAGAATCAGAAATATCCCAGCTGCGGGAGGCATGCTTCCAGGATCCTCTTTATGCAAAGACGTTGAGGCAATTTACAGTCTCAAGCCTATTTGGGGCTACCACCTTCAGTGCATTAATTTTACATATGGGCAAAGTGAGTCGTTTTTCCTCTCTCCCTCGACCGCAGCCAGACTTGTTGGCAGATCTGGGATGTGGAGCCCGTGCTGCCCTCCCTCCCTGCTGCATCTGGTTGCATTTGAAATTTCAAGCGAGCGCTAGAGCTTTCTCTCAGCCTGATCCTGCAGGTTTGTGTGTTTCAGCCCCTTCTTCAAGGAACATAAATAGAACTTCAACACGCCTTTCTAACCACAGCGAAGTTCAGCATTTGTTAAGGATTTGGTTTGTCCAAAAGTATGAATAGCCATTCACTTGAGGGCTGTAATTCATGGGGGACCCCAACAGTGTTCAACCCCCAGCCCCGACTGCTCTGTCCCAGGCTGGTTTGGGTTGAGCACCTCCGCTAACCCACCGCGGCGGCTCTTGGATGGCTGCAGGGGCAGCCCCGCTGCGCCGCTCCCAGCCTGCTCCGGCCGCGCCTGCCTCCAGCTGCGGGCTCCAGCTGCGGGATCGGCCTCGGCTCCGGCGGAGCAACAGCGGCCTCCAGTGCCGAAACATCCCTTTCTCCGTCCCTCACCCCGCGTCCCGCTGCCCCGGGCGCCGCATCGCCCCGTGGGTGCCAGCAGCAAAATACCGGGGCCACTAGAGGGGAAAAAAGGGCTTTGTCTGGAAAAATGGAGCCTTTTTGGTTTTCCGACACACTGGGTAGCTGTGACCTGCAGGATGAGTCTGAGGCTGCTGGCTCTCAGCGTATGGGGACCATGTGATGCACTGGTGTGTGGACAAGGCTGCAGACAGGTCGGCATGGAGGTGGCTTTTTGGACTCTTCCTCCTGACAAAGGTCATGGAGCAAGGGCTCTAATGCCCTCTATTTAACAAACGGAACTGCAAGTCATGAGAATGCTAAAATCTCTTATTGCTTGGACGTGGAAAGGAAATCAAAATTCTTGATGCAAAAGAAGAGCCTCTTTGTTATGCTGGAGCCTGGCTCTCTCCTTGGGCATGTCTTAGCCTTGTCTCTGGGGCTCCACCAGTAATTTTCTCTCAGCTCCTATGGCCATTACCAAAACAAACTGTATTTTCTAGGAAGATATTTCAAATGTCAGGCAAAGGGGGCTGCTGTGTGTGAAAGAAATCCCAGTGCAAGACGTGGCAGTACTCCTGTTTTATTAGGAGTACAGGTGAGGGACAGCTTTGAGCTATCTTCTCTGGAACAGTTATACCTTTTAGTTTTGAGTGGAGTTGGAGCAGGGAGAGGGCTTCTGGCACATTCCCTTGTTCTTAATGCGCACATTGGTGTTTCTTTGCCTGGAAGAGATGTAAAAATATGCTAGAGAATGCCTTCAGGTCCCTGATAAAGAGAAGACCCTGCCTTGGAGGACAAGGAAAGAAAGAGAGAAAGGTAGGAAAATACTGCTTATATTATCACTTAAGTAATATTCACAGTAAGTAAGGCCACATACTCTTGACAGAGAGTGTAGAGTTGCTATGGACATGTATTAATTGGTTACAAGAAGCTCAAGAGCTGGTGGTTTCTGACACCTCCTGGCAGAATAATTCACCTCTGTGCTGTAGGACTGCACTAAGACACCTGTAATCTCTGTCTGGATGCAGATGATAAAGGTTGTGGTTTTGTTTCATAGGTTTTTACAGGCAAACGCTTGCCATTGTGACTTGTTTGGTCTTGGGCTTCTCCAGCCTCCCCCTCCAATTGCCTCCACAGCAGAAGCAAGGAAAATACTAAAAAGGCACCTGCAAGAAACCGACCATTATTTTTTACCCTGTAGGAGCCCTAATTGCTCTGAATTGTTCCATTTTCATGCGGAATCATGATGTTCTCTTTGGAAAGACAAAGCCATGTCTCAGGTGCATACAGAAGTGCTGGTTTGATGATTTTCAAGCTGTTTTGTGTTTTGCAAAAAGATTTTGTACGCTGGTCACAGTGAAGTGACCAAGGGCGACAAGAGAGAGGCTGGTGCTGCAGGGACCAGCCAGATGCTCTCTCGGTAGTTATTCCCAGACTCCTTGCTGGCCTCCAGCTCTTGTCAGACCGGTTGCACACACAGTACTGCAAATGACACTTCATCTGCCTCTTGGCTATCTGACTTTTCCCCATGGACTAAAGCTTTATAGATGAGGATGCTTTGTTTATCTCTCCCCTGAGACATTTGGCACCAGGCAGGTTCAAACTCCTGCTGCCTGGCCAAGATTACCCTGACGAGGAGACCAAATGGCTGTTGTTCCTAACCCCAAAACTTCTTTGCTTGGGAACATTACAGGGAAGCTGCAGAGTTCGGGGCTTTGACCCGCAGGAGCAGCACATTTCCAGTTGCAGCTCCTTAGAGCTTGCTCAAATGGGAGTTCGCAAAAGTCTAGGGATGAAGCGCCTACCAATGCACAGTGAGTGTCGGCACCAGCTTTCCTCCCCTGACTCTTGGCCTGCTCTGGATACACCACCTGCTTAGTCTTTTTCTTTCTATACTCCAAACTTTCCTTCTTGTGACCACCCCTGGCTCTGCACCAAGGAGGGATGTAGCATCCTCTGTGCTACTTGACTCCCTATGTAGCTGGCTTTAAAGCCTTCGTTGCTCTCTTTAACCCACTCTTGGTTCATGGCCAAAGTCCTAATGATGTTGTGTCTGACGAACCTCCCACCCCCATCTGTTGCACAATACAACCGGCAGCTGGTGCTGGGCTGCTGGCTTCCAGCATGGTCATTACCACCCTGCCATGCGCGCTGGGTCATTAACCATGGCGCCTTTGTTCAGGAGATCCCACTCAGCATGTCTCTGCCTGACTGCATCCTTTATAAATGCAAACCCAGCATTTGAACAGGCCAGAAGCAGAATATGGGGCAGCAGCCTGGCTTAATGAAGGGAAGAGGAGACAACCAGACCAACAATTGTTATCCAAGCTTTTTTTTTTTCCTGGTGATCTGGGCTCTGTTCTTGTTACTGCGAAGCTGCTCCTAAAAGCAGAATTTGGCTCCACAAGCCCACTCATCCAGGGGCAGAAAAACTGGAATTTGAGCTTCTGTTAGAAATGTCTCTGTCGATGGCAGATGGGTGTATGAGCCTGATCACCCCAAATCCCTGCCTCCACCAGGTAAAGTCAAGGATGAAGCTCCCTTAGCCCCACAGACTGGGACAGCCTCCTGCAGATAAGGCTCAATCCTCCCAACAGAGATTTTTGAACCACCTAATAGCATGGAGTTGGAAGTAATTCCTTCACTTGTCTGACACAGAGCACTTCCAAAGTATAAATATAGTCAAAATTAGCTAGGGCCCAAGCCAGATTAAATGAATCAAGTCTTGCCAGAGACATTGCTAGCATTTAGACCTGGCCTTCTGCTAAGACGGTGCAATCTGGCACCAACACAGTTTAAATGTAAGGCTCATTCTTAAAAATACCCAAATTGTACCTTTTCATATGCAGAGAAGAACAGAAAGCAGAGCTCAGCTATAAATTACTGGGGTATAAAACCAGTTTTTCCTCAGCCACCATGCATTTGAGGTCACTTGGAAAATCGTTCTCTGCCTGCATGCTTGATCTGGGCAGGCTTTGAGGACTTCGCTATTTGAGTTCCTGAGCACCATCCAGTGCAGTCTGAGCACTCACTGCAGTTTGGCAGCTGTAGGTGAGGGGAGGTGTTGGCTGTGCAGTCCCTGCTTGTGGGCCGCTCGTGTGGGACCTCTTTTGTGGGCAGAGAGTCCACGTGCTCGGAGCAGCGTGTGCAGCATCCACACGGGAAGCCAGATCCGTGCCAGATGTGCCAGGCTCGCTGCCCATGCTCCACCCAGCTGCATGCAAACAGCTCACTTTCTAGGAAATCCCAGGCATTTGTAGTGGCCCTCATCTGCGTGGTATTTAGATGTGCAGGAGGTCCAGGTACTCACAGGTTCTGAAGGCACAACATACACTCGTTGTCGTATGGCAGGTTGTCTGTACCGCAGACAGGGTCAAAGATCTTTGCACAGCCTTTTCTTAGGGAATAATTGCCACAAGCTGCCTGGAGACACAAAAAGGTAATGCTGGAAATATTAAACATGCTTTCAATTTACCAAAGGACCTTTGCATTCACATATTTTGTATACCTTAATAACCCATCACAACTTGCCCAGAGCTCTGCTCTGAGCTCTCAAACCCACTGTGACTGCCTGTCACCAGTCCCTCGGACAGCTGAAATCCACTGGGCACTGCTACACACCCTTAGGAGTAACAATATTAAGCAATGCTCCATGGACAGTGCCTGATCATATTCTTCACAGTTTTTATTTTATGCCACAACAATATCTGCCCTCCCACTTGCAAGCCGTAGAGAAAGGGGAGCTCTTATCTTCTTGGCACATAACAGCAATATTCAGGTCTTTATGAATAGGTTTTCCCACTGAGTGTAAGGAAATGAAGTGAGAAACCAGTGCTATCTCTGGGATTTTGCTGTGGCACCGCGGGTAGAAGGAGGCTCCCAGGCACCAGCATCTCTGGGCTCCCAACCCAGCAGCTCACTGTGCTTCACTGTATTTAGCATTGTGGTTCCCCAGTGTATGGGTTAGTGCTGTCTCAGTAAAGCTCGGCATATTCTTGTGCTACATGAAATTAGCAGCCTTCACCTCTGCTCCTTTGCCGGCAGCTCCATCCACCTCAGCATTTCCTAGGGAAAGAATGGAGAGAGAAGACAACTTAACACCCATCACTCAGGCTGGTTTGAAGGTGGACCTAGTAAAGATGCTTTAGGCTGAAGACTATGTCTTCATTCAAACATCTTTGTCCCAGCAAACAATTTCTTCCCTTGGATCTCTCCTAATTTGCATTAGGGTCCCTCCCAGCTGCCTCTACCTCTTTCCCTTGACTGAAGCACCATGATGGTGCAAGGCCCTCTTGATGCCAGATGCATATTTCTAGTGACTTTCCCTTCCAGGTGCTGGGGACCAAAGGTGGCTTTCGTTATCCCTTATGACATACTCATGGGTAACCGAGAAACTCCTGCTGACGCTGGACTAGTGCTGGGTGATTTTCTGGTGTCAGTGGGTTTGTACCACAGGGAAGCAAAGCAAAATATGAACTGCTGAAGGTCTCTATTGGAAGGAGAAATAGCTGGACCCTGAGGTCCTGTGCCAAATCTGGTGAGAGCAAGCCAGGACTTTGGGCTTTTTATAGATCTAGAAGTCAGCTACATGGGGGATTTACTTCATCTGTATTAACAACCAAAGTGGTCCAATAGCAGTGGGTCTGTACAGTGAAACCATTTGGTGCTGTGGACACTTCTAATGTTTCAGGGATTGTACTTTGGAGTAGCACTGGTCCAGAACCAGGAGCTCAGTTCATCTGAAACGAGTGCAGATTTTGTGCTGAGATAGCTCTGCAATGGCACAGTAAATAGGATGATGGAGGACTTGTTTCAGAAGCACCATCCTCCTCCAAATGAACCCACTAAAGCAGAAATCCTTGGTGAGCAAGACCTGAAGAGCAGCAGCAGCTCATGTTCTTACCCCTCTGCACCATATGGGATTTTGAAAACACAGTTGGCTTAAATTATGACTTTGGTAGTGAGAGCTGCATTTTCCCTTGCACAGATGCGTTTCCTGTCTACTTGGGTTTGCTTTTTTAAAACCAGAACAGCACCTATTCATTCTAAAAGAACTGTACTGTCCTAGAAATCACCAGCTCCAGGCCGATCCTAGCCCTGAAGGGAGAGTGTCAGCCCATTTTTGAGAGGTCTACTCATCTTTGAGAGTAGGTGCCAGGCACCTTCTTAAATTCTTTGCTTTAGGTGTTCTCATAGACCAGTTGTTTAATCCACATTGTCTATTGCAGCATTCTCCGGTATTCCCTGGGACACAGCAAGGTCCCAGCACCAGCTGGCCCATTCCCAGGCTCACCTCAGCATGAAGCAGACATGGGAGCTTTAGCAAGGAGAGGAAATAGCTCTCGAGTAAATTGTTGCACTCACCTTGGTAGCAGCAGAGCGCCAGGGAGAAGAGCAGGAAAACACCAGTTGCCTTCATAGTCAAGGTGATGCTTTGCTGGGGACAGCAAAGAGGGAACGGGACACTTCTCAGGCATTTAGAGATTCTGTCTCTGGAGGTCTGTGCGGCACCTTTATACCTTTCCCCACCTCTGGCACCATGCTACATGTCCAGCTGCACCCTGCAGCCTTGTGGTGACAGCATTGAAATCCCAGGGACCATACCAGGTGGCAAATGGCTCATTGGTGTGCCCAAGGATGAAAGCCTCTCAGAAGCCAATGGAGGTAAGGATCTTTATCGCTGGCAAGGACTGGAGCTGCACCTCAGATGTGGGAGACAGCCTTGGGTCTGCACTGCAAGCCTGGAAGGAGTGACTGTTTGCAAGAAGGCTGGAGAAATGGGCAGGATGGCAAGGGAAATCCATGTGTTAGCATGAGGGCTGTGGCTTTGATTAACAGCCCTGCCGCTGCCACTTGCAGAGCGCTGGGTGAAGATGGATTTGGTCCACACATGCCTTTCCTGGTGTGATCCACAGGGAAGAACTGGGGTGTTGCAGCTCCTCTTCTCTCTGCAGACAAACAGGGACAGCAGCAAGAACTGCTATGGGAGAGTAGAGAGCTTGGAGGTGTCGGGCTCGCTTGTGGCTGCACATTCGGTGCTGTTATTTTGGCTGCACATCTGATTGTAGGCAGGCAGCTGAAACCAGCTCCTTGGGTCAGATGATGCTCCCTTCCCCTCTCCCTGCCTACAGTTTGGAGTAAACCCTGGGGGTTTCCTACGTTTACTCCACCAGTGTTGCATTGCGGAGAGTGCATCAGTCCCTCGGGTTTAAAGGATTAATTAATGTTTCTAAAGCACTTTGATATCTCGGCCATAAATCACTGGAGAAGTGCAAAGCAAATTATTACTAATGGGGGCTTATGAACTGAAAGACAGATTTTTAATTAGCTGAACAGGAAAAAGTCAATGCCAAGAGCAATTCAAGGAGCTGTTTGTGAGACAGAGATCTCAGCTCAATTGGCAGCTCCTTCACTGTCCAAGGGAGACCCCTGTCCACATGTGGCTCTGGAGGATCTTTTCCTCTGCCATAAACAACCCTTGTGAGTTTGCTTTGGAGGTGATTGAGAGTTTCCCTCCTGTCATCTGGAATTCCTTCTGCTCTCCCTGGGGGGACCTGCAGCATGAGGCTGAAAGAACTGCTGTTAATGCCATCTATTATTTTATTAATAAGGAGAGAAAAGCTGTGACTATTTGGGCTGGGTGTGAGGGTATCTCTGTGAGCAAGCAGCAGTACTTTAGTGTGCCTGGGATAAAGATTCTTGTGGTGTAATCACTCTCTGAGGAGCAAGGGTGGGAGGTATGATCATTTTTTATAGCTGAAAGAGGTTCATCTTGATCCAACACTGGCCCCTGTTACTCCTCCAACACACCTGCCAGTGTAAGTAAAGCCAAGTAGGTGCCACTAGGTGCTTTTGTCTCACTTCCCAAAGCTGGAAGGAGATTTAGCAAGAGTGTTGACGGTTATTCGCCAGGAAAACTGGGGAAAAGATTTGGCTTTTCAATCTGTAACACATGCAAGTAGAGCAGTGCTGAAAAGAGTTTCTCTGACTACTCCTGTTTGGGATGTGCCCACTCCTGGTAAAACACGTTTGCACATTTTTCAGTTTAGAGATCCTGGCTGTAGCCAGGAAATGTGATACTTTTGATTGTCCAGAAACAGAAACATCTTTTCTCAGGTTCTTTGGAAACATCTAGGCACATTTCCAAACCGAATTTGATGGGTAAATCCTCAGTGTTTACGACAGCTGCTCTGCAGATGGGAACTGCGTTGTCTCCTGGGACATTTGAAGTGTGTGCAACACCACAGTTTTCTCCTGTCCTTCCTTCACAAGTCAGAAGCATCAAAGCAGAGACAGGCTGCTGACCAGCCCTTGCCTCCTGGACACTTCTGTCTTTATCCTCTTATTGCTTGGGCTCCTGAAAGATTTGCTCTGACTTAATCTTTGTAACCCCTCTCAGAGCTATGGGAGATGAAGTACTTTACTACTGAAGAAGGTTGAAGAAATTCCAGATTATGCGTACGATGGACTGAACTTTATTCTGCCACAGAGTCAAACCAATTGATTCAAGGTCAATCCCCTCTGTCAAAAGAAGCCTCCCAAATAGGCTGCTAATGCTGCTGCAGCCCAACAGCAGCCACACTAGGTTTTTAATGCAGTTTTCTCCGTTAGCAATTGCTCTTCCTCCCCAAGTGCCTCTACTGACATCTGTGTGTTTATGAGATGCCTTCAAAAAACCTGGGATTTCAGGGCTCCTCTCTCCTGATTGACATCTATATTATATCCTTCATGAAAATCAGAGATGCCTTGGGGCTGATTTGACTGGGGAGGAATGAAAAAGAGCTGCGAACTGCTATTGCGCTGGGTGCTCCTGGTAGAAGGAGCAGGGAGATGTCTTCATCAGTGTGGGCTTTCTCAGGATGTGTCACCTTGTCAGAGCAGCGTGTTCCTCTGAACACATCAGCTGGAGGAGTAGAGAAAAATGAGTCAGGCAGCTCTGCCAGCCGTGCGGTGGGACTCGCCGAGTGCAGCACTTGCCATGGAGAAATGGAGAAGACAAGCAGGCCCCAAAGCTGGTGCTGCTATGGGAGGGCTTCCCCTTGGATACCTTGTTGGGTGATGACCACCACACAATGTGTGGGACAGAAGACCTTTGCTGTTACTGATGGTGTCTTTTGGCTTCAGGAAGGTACTTGTAGGGGAAATAGCCACACGGGAATGCAGGCAGAGTGGTGGGTAGGGCGGCAGGTCTGCGTCTAGGTGCATCAGCAGGAAGAGCTGATTTTCCTTCAGGATGAGTGTCTGAGTACTGTCAAATTACGTTTTATCTTCAATAGGAAAGTATTGCAAAGGAATGAAAAATTGCATTGCAGGGAAATGAAAAAGTTTGATTTTCATGAAGGATTATAGAATTTGGGAACCTACTTATTTTCCTGCTATGGCCCATCTGTGACAGGCTGGAGGAGCACTTGTTGTACCAAGGCTGGAATTTACTTTTTCTGAAGACTTTATGGGGAGAGAAAAACCACCAGTGCCCAGGGGAAACTGCAACAGAATCACCAGTCAAAAGCATTCAAAGATCACAAACCAGACCCAGATGATCATGAATCACAGTTTAGAAACCGCAAACGGTTCTTAAGCCTCTTCAAAATTATGGCATTTACCAACAGGCTCGTCTGGGCTGGTTCACATTCTCCAGCCTTCTTCTGAACCCAAGACAGAGAGAAAATGGGCTAAAGCAAAAGGAGAGCTCCTCTTGCAGTCCCAGCTTCTGGGAATTGGGGTGGTAACAGGGCGATGTTGTGACACTTGACTGGTGGTGCTAGGGCTGGGAGTGCAAATGAGATGTGACCCCTCGCCCTGTCCCAACAGGGTCCCATGCTCTGCCACCGAGGAGTGACTTTGCAGCCAAAACCCACACCAAGTCCCTATGCTGGTGGCATCCCTTGGTGGAGGTTGTAGGGATCTTTCTTGGATACATGAAAGGAAGGCGCTTTTGGGGACCTGTAGGAGGATCCTGTGCTCAGGGTGGTTAACAAGTCAGGTAGAGTTTGCTGCTGCCCTGTGATGAGTGGGATGAGTGAAGTTTGCAGAAAGGCTGATGCAAATGTAAAGCCCAGGGTGTCACAAAAGACATCTCCTAAGATGCTCAAAGCTCTCTCGGGTCCAAAAAGCTACTTGTGTTGGATTTAAAGGCTAAAAATTCCTAAAGCTCTGTTACTTGCTGGGTTTGCCAGGCCTGGAGCTTGCAGGTGTACCCAGGACCTTGCCTATGGTATCTGAGATGATTTTGAAAGCAGTCAGTGCAGGAAGTGCAGAAAAACAAGCCCTGTGCAATGGTGTGCCCATAGAGAGGAGGAGGTCATCAGCACATGCAGGAGCCCGTGGAGAGATCATCTGCAAGTTGGTTGGAGGAAAGGGGATGGTGCAGCTGAATCCATTCAGGCACCATCCATTCAAGACTTGTTGCATCAGCAAGGTGATAGCTAGCGAGTGTGCAGTGATCAGCTGCTCTTATATATCCAGGAGATAATGATCAAACACTGCTATTCCTGAAGAAGACCAAACCCAATCCAACCATAAGTTGGTCCATACTGATTTTTGTCATTGATTCTTTCCCATTAATGCTGAGAAAGCTATTTTGTTGCTCTGGGTGCATGCAAGATTTTAAATTCTCAGACAGTTCAGGAAAAGGGATCTTGTGAGTAGCTGCTTTGAAAATATCACTTATTTTCTGCAGCTGTAGAGGAGTCTTTAGAGCCCAGAACAGTATGTACATTTGTTTCCTCTTCTGTCCTGGAAACATCGCCCCTGGGGCCTCTGGTTTCTGGGGAGGCGGCTGAAGATGGCCACAGGGGAAAATTAACAAATGATCAAATTATCACTTCTACTTTTACTAAAGCTTCTCTTTCTAACCTTCAGCAAGGGCAGCGTATCCATGACAGTGATGTTTGCAAATCTGCAGTCACCAGAAGCTTTGATTGAGAATGGGTATTGCTGACAGCAGTTTCTGAAGACAAAGACATCGCATAAATCATGACTTGTTGAGCTGTTCAGAAGAGACTGTACCTGGATGCCCATCAAATGCTTCCTGAAGAGGATGAATGTCCTGAGGACAGGTGATATGTTTGTGGGGATTACTGGCTGAAATTGCCTGGGATGTGATTGCACAGCTCCCTGATGTGGGGGCAAGATCCCATCTCAGCTCCTGGCCCATCTGCCTGTGCTCTTCCACCACTGCCCTGATACCAAACCCATGGGCCCAGTCTGCAGAAACCTTTCCCTCATCTGCTGTCCCTTACTGGGTGGTGGCATGCAGCTGGTTGGGGATACCTCTGGACTGTGGTGTACTCTGGTCACAGCGGTGGCTCTCTCCCTTGGAGATAGGACAGCTGCTGGCACGATACACCTGAGAGTGATGACAGGTAAGGAACAGTGCAGCAGGTGCTGGCTCCTGTCAAGACTTTCTTCCCTTACTGCCTGAACCCATCTCCTTGGCTCCCATGTGGGATCTCCATGGAGGCAGTGGGAGCACATAGGGTTGGTTGCCCAGGAGCTGAAATACGGAGCTCTCCTCTTCTTGCCTTCCCTGGCAGCACCGGAGAAAAAGTATCGTTTTACCCACTCCTACAGAAAATGCCAAAAGCAAAGAATTCCTTCATAAAATTGCTTCTTTATTAAATCCTTTCTGCCTCCCACCTCCATATCCAGCTGACTGCCCCTGCGGCTGTCAGAGATCCAGGGCAGAGTGATTAAGTGCTGTGGCCGATAATTGTGCCGAGTTTTCAGTCTCCTCCAGCAAGGCACCCCCCTGTTCTCTGAACTAGAAGCAGCACTCCTTGCCCACTCCCTCTACCACACAGCAATATACATACGGGAAGCATATAGAATCATAGAATAGAATCATAGAATATACGGTATGTACCTTTCTTTCAAAGACTCCTGGAAAATGACCAGACTAATCTGACCTTCTGCATAGTTCAGACCACCTCTGCCCCTGCTCCCAACGATCACATGTCCCTTGCCAAGGCTGGACATTGCTCTGAAGTATGTGTGGGGTAACTTAACAAGGAGCTCTGGTGTTAAGCACTCTTAATGGGGATCCTGGATCTCTATTGCCCTGTCCTGTTTGGATAAAAGAACCCGTCTGCCTCCAGTTATTGTTGCCTTTAGGTCCCCTTTCCAAGACTCTGAAAAACATTATTGTACTTCTGATTTCAAAGAAATATGTGGCTAGAAGAGGATGAAAATCTTCGGTCCATCTCACTGTACCATTTCAATTAGGGGAGATGAGACTTTTCCAGCAGAGAGCTCTCAGCCTGCTTAGCTCCATGGAAAAAACTGTCTGTTAAAAAAAATAGAAAGGTGTGGAAAGGAAGGGAAAAGTATCGCAAACTATGAAAAAAGTCTTTCATTTCTGACAACACTTCTCCCTGTCAGCTATGGAGAGATTTTAAAATGAGGAGTGCACTTTTTCACAGACTGATAGAAATGAGATTTTGAGAGGAAAAGGAAGAAAGTAGCGGACGTGGGCTAGAGCTTGTGGTGATGTGTCTGTTGTTGGACTTTGATCCTGAATGTACCAAATAGAGGGGAGAAAAGCTCGGAGGTGAAAACACTGGGCCTGCTTCCAGACATGGCTTTTTCTTGAAGTCCCGACACCCACCTTAGTTCAAAAGTTCATTCCTACATTTGAACTTTATTCTTGGTAACTCCTACCCTGCCAGCATCTAATGCTACCGCTGGGTGCTTTAGGCACAACAAATGTGTCCTTACTGTTGTGTTAATCGTTTGTATCTGCTCTGGGGTGTGGAAAAGCAATACTCCCTGACCCTACCTGTGCGTCAGCATGACACACACCTGCCTGAGTAAAATCTCCCCAAAGCTGATAAATGATGGTTAAACACTGCTGATAAAATTTGGCTAACTGCTATTGACCATTGGGTTGGGCTGAGGTTAGATAAAGCCCAATTACCTCTTGCTTCTTTTCCTAATGACTGCTCAAGCTCAAAGATGGAGACTGAAAGTTTAAAGCTAAGCTGGGGACACTGTAATGTTTAGGGCCATAGTTGATGGCTGATGTTTATTGTCCATACAAAACAGGGCTTTGTTTCAAGTTCCAAGAGCTGTTCCCAGGACACAGTTATGGAGTACTGGGGAAAAGATGCTGGGGTGAAAGAGTATCGGCACCTGTAGCCGTGCTGTGAAAGGTGATGCTGCAGGCATTGCTGGCAGCCCTGTGTGCTTTCAGCTGTGGTCAATGGCCTTGATTAAAGTAGGATTTTGTCTTTGATTTTAGGGAGCCTTTGAACATAGTGGCTAAACATTTCCTTTCGATCAAGGGTTTCCTTTTGATTTCTGAATGTAGTCAGCTCCCTACATCCCTCTGTGAGCTTTGCATTTGAAGTGCTTCCCTAATAAATATGACATTATTTTTGATGCCTTACATGTTTTCAGCCTGGTTGTGAAAGTGAGGTGCTTCGCAGGGAAAGCACTGTCTGCAGCCCATCAGGGATATGAGGAGCAGCAGTGCTTTTGCTCTGGTAACGGAGATGAAATAATACATTGCTGAACCTCCTTTCCCCAAGCAGCTTTTAACTTGTTTTTTTTTCCTTCTACTTGAGGAAGTGGCTGCCAAAGCCTGTGGATGCTGCCTGCAGTATGCTTTTCCTTCTTATCCTTATTCATCCCTGCCAAGATCCTCTTTTCTTCACTCCTTCCCATTTTCTGAGCTTCTGGAAGTCCTGGCTCGTAGTTTCAAGCCCCACTTGACAAGAAACGTGGTTTTCCTGTTAAAAACCAGCTGAGGTTCCCACATTATGCTGTGGTTTCTGTAGGAAATATTCAGAGATGTTGCATCCTGAAGTTTTCCCTCTGTGTTTTTTTGGAAGAAGAAATCCAGCCTGCTTTCAAGCTCAATGCAGCCCCGCAGTGCCTGGACTTGGGACAGCCTTCCTCCAGCACTGAAGTGCTTGCCAGGAGCAGTGAGTGACAGGCTGGAGGCAGGCGATGATGCTGAGTCTGTTGTCCTGCATCTGCTGGTTTAGCTGAGACGTCCCTGAGCTTTGTGCTTGTTCCTCCGCTCAGGCTGAGCTGCAGAGCTGCCTGGTGGTCCGAGGTCAGGCTCTCCCTAAGCATCCTCCTATATTATCTGGAGGGTGATCAGACACTGCTGGCAAAACGCTGGGCAGCAGTGGTTGCAGATACCCTGTGGGCCACAGGAGGGAGGGTGCACCAGGTGCCAGTGCTCCTGAGCCCAAATATATGTGCTGCCAACCTCTTGCCCACTTGGGACCTCAGATCCAGAGACCTGTCCTGTAAATCTCCATCTTAGTGCAGACATGGATCACATGCATCCTTCACAAGACCCTTTTACTCCACAAGCTACAATTTCACCTGCTGGGACTGTCACTCTTGCTTCATTTTTGCATTTTGTGCCCTGCTGATGTTCATGTCCTTTCACAGGATCTGGCATTGTGGTGGTTAGGAGCAGCCTTTCTCACCGACTCCAGACTCTGATGTTTCCAGGATCCTATAAATTCAGCTTTCAGCCATACAGAGCCCTGGGATTTTTATGGGTGAGGAACAAAGATGCATAAATGATAATTAAAGCCTCTAAAGAAACACTCAGTGTTGGCCAGAAGCATAAGTCATAAATAATTATCATGATGGCTAGCTTTGCTTTTATGATGCTGTACTATTATAAACTAGAATTAACATTATGAAACTTAGAAAGTCAGCAATGGAATGGAGAGGTAAAAAACTTGGAGGAAGTCTCTGGGTCCATTCTGAGGATAGGGTGCTGAACTGGACAGCCCTGGGCTTTCAGGGATCCTGCTTTTATCTCTGCAGTTATATTAATATTTAAAACAGGAGTTAAAGCATTGACATACACCTAGCAGCTTTATGGATGGACTTTATTGGGATATAGGTTTTGCTCTGACTGAAGTCCCAGGATTGCCCATATGCATGGACCCAAGCTCTGCTTTTGCTTTAGCCCATTTTCTCTCTGTCTCGGGTTCAGAAGAAGGCTGGAGAATGTGAACCAGCCCAGACGAGCCTGTTGGTAAATGCCATAATTTTGAAGAGGCTTAAGAACCGTTTGCGGTTTCTAAACTGTGATTCATGATCATCTGGGTCTGGTTTGTGATCTTTGAATGCTTTTGACTGGTGATTCTGTTGCAGTTTCCCCTGGGCACTGGTGGAGCATGCTGCTTCTTGCCTCTCTCCGGACTTCAAAACTTTAAAGGCCTTGACAAAAGTAAATCCTAGCCCTCTTCTGAAGACTCGGTCAGCTTTTTGCTGTGCAGATCCCACCCTGGCTGGAGAGAAATTACAGGCACAAAGCTCAGTGTGTCCCGCTGGCTCCCATCCCATCCCATTTTCCATTTTGCTTGGCAGCTGCTGCTCACAGCATGCTCCTCTCCATGCAATGCAGCGAGACCCACCAAGGTGGGACCCTGCAGCTCCCAGCTGCTGCTGTGCTTTTTTTTGGCCAGGGATGTGCTCTGCGCCTCCATGGGCAGGAGGCCCTTGTAAAACCATCCAGTTTTGTCCAGCATATTACCCACAGGTGGCACAGCAAGGAGCCTTGCGTGACATGGCTTAGTGTGTGGTGTCCCTGCCCATGGCAAGGGGTTGGAACTAGTTCATCTCAAGGTCCTTTCCAACCCTAACTATTCTATGATTCTATGGTGCAGAACTGGACCTGGGTGCCTCGGAGTCCCAATAAACTATGTGTAACCCCTTGACTGGCTCTGGAGGAAATATTCAAGCAGAGATCACTGATTCCTGCTCAGGGATGATGTATGGTTGGTGAATTTATGGGGCCTATGGCTAAAAGGAGCCCCTGGCAGAATAGGGATGGCTTGTCATTTGAAGGACATCTACTTAGGCACATTTCCACTCCTTACAGAAGAAG
The DNA here is from genome assembly GCA_025447955.1 of Psilopsiagon aurifrons. Classification (NCBI taxonomy): domain Eukaryota; kingdom Metazoa; phylum Chordata; class Aves; order Psittaciformes; family Psittacidae; genus Psilopsiagon; species Psilopsiagon aurifrons. The sequence continues at coordinate 24,979 of JAOEHY010035510.1, read as the reverse complement.
TTTAACCAAAAGATTTGATGCTCCCCCTCCCAATCCTGAGGAAGAGCAGCTGCTAGATGCTGTTAATGTTAAAAGCCTTCAATTAGGAAGAACACTGAGGGACAACACAGGAAGCCAGAAAGCTGCTCTGTAGCTAAAATAACTTCAGTGAGATGCTGTGATAACAGGCTGAGACCGGAGGATAAATTGCCAGAGTGATGCTCCCTGCCTGCAAGGATGGACGCTGTGTGGGAAAGGATCTGGCAGAGGAGTGGGAACATCCTGGAGTGTTGGGACTGGTCCTCGTTTCAGAGCCTCTCTGCACACTGAGGTTAGTCTGTCATGAGCAAATCCAAGATGAAGCAAACTAAAGGGAACTTCTGCTTCACATTGAAGTGCTCTGCTCTTTCCCACACATGCTCTGAGACGGGGTTGGGTTTTTTTAATACAGACATAGCAAAAGAGCTGCTTTAAGATGGTTTATTCAGCCCCTATAACTGGTGCTTAGAAGAAGCTGAGCTCTCCCATGTGCAAAGAGCAGGGCTGAGGTAGGAACAAGCTGGAAGGGAATTGGCTCCATCTGGGCCAAATTCTGACTAGGGAGGAGGAGGAGGTGGTGGAGGCTTGCAGAAAGACAACCAATTTTTCTCCTTGGAAATTAAAAGCTTCTGGCATCACCTGCTGCTTATCTTGCTGCAGTGACATGCAGGTTTTTTTCAGCCCTAAAGAGCACTACCCTGACTCCAATATGGGCTTAATTGCTACTAATCCTGTACCACTTAGCACTTAGGCTGAAGGAGGGAGATTGAAAAGAAAAAGATTGGGAAACAAGTTCAGCTGACCCAGGGCTGGTCACTGCTCCTGATGTTATAAATATGTGCTCTCCTGCAGCTGGAAGGAGGTTGGCTGGTTTGGGCAGGCAGCAGTGAGATTGAGGTGCGAAAAGCCTTGGGTACCATACTGGGGAGAAGCGCATCCTACTGTAATTGGGCTTTGAGTGATCTGCAGGCTGAATGTGAGTTCTTAAATTAAGTTGAATTCCATGTAATGATGAGACTTGGGGTAGCAGGGAGCTAAGTATGCTCTCAGGGATTGTCCTGCTTTTATAGGGCTTTACTTGAAAGCTGGTGTGTGATCTTTGGTAGTATTTTTGGTTTCAAAAACATATGTTTGGGGGTGTGGGCAGCAAAGTGATTTTCAAGTATGTGGTTTCCCTTCAGGGTGGACTTCTCTCAGATGGGTCACAGGAACAATCTCTCCCATCAGAGCTGTGTGTGCATCTGCTTTTGCTCATGGGAAGAGAGGTTTTTGTTGCATGCAGGCTTATGAGGCTGGTGCCTGCACTGGTTTTTGTGCTTGCCAATAACTTCCACAGCAAGAGAGCCAGAGTGTGCTCTTTAGAGACAGGTCACTTTATTCCTTTTTGTGTCAGTAGTATTTCTGTTAGAAAAGGATTTTGGGAAGGGGGTTTTGGCAGTGGGCTCCATTCACTCCTTGCAAGCTGACTATGAGAAATATAGAATCTGGAGGTTTTATTCCTTCTTGGGCACATCCGGAGCATGGCTGCAGTCTCTGTTTGAACATTAGGTTCAGCAGAATGTTCTGGATGCTGTCATTCCTGATTTCTGGAATGAAATCTGCATGCTAATTACATCCTTCAGCATCCTTCCCATGCAGTCAGGGCAGCGCAGTGCTGCTGTGTTATGTGCAAACCGACCACGGATATATAATGTTGTGACTGGTTTTTTTTTTTTTGAGAGAGTTCTTTGGGTTTTAGTTTTTGCCCTGTGCATGTTCCTGTGAGCTGATGATCAGAGCCAGGCTGCGGAAGAGGCAGAGCCGGCTGTGTTTGGGGGAGTGCTGCCAAATAAGTGCACAGAAAGCTCTTATAGCAAAGATCATGTAAGCCTAAATGGGAGAGCTGGGGTGAGTCAGAGGCTTAATTTAATTAGTTCTAAAATTAGAGTGTCAGTGAGGGGAAGGCAGGGCAGGAGGAAGGAAGGTTTGGGGTATGCTTTGTAAGTGAGAATTGGGTAGTACAGGTTGGTGCTGTTTATGCAGACCTATAGCAGTGTCCCGTGGCCTTTAATATATCTAATAAGCATGTTTTATAGACAAATCAGTGTGCACAGTATGCCTCAGTATTGCTATTCATTATATAACAGGGTAGTCAATTGATTTCTGGTTTTGCTTCCACATGAGAACAATGCTCTCTTACATTTTGTCTTTTCTCTCTTTAGTTTCTACAGAAAAGAATATTGCCTTTTAACATGTACATATTATCTAACACATGGAACAATGGTACTAGGCTTGTAGTGACTGCTGCAGGGTAAATAATCAGTAATAATGGTAGTAATAATGGTAGAATGTGCCAACACTCTTATTTCTGGAGATTTTCCCTTTAGCTTGAATTTCATTTTGTAAATCAGTTTAAGTATCTGTCCTGATGAATCCTTTGGCTTCTCTTCCACTTCTCAGGACAAAAGGTCAATGAACTGTTGGTCGAGGAATGAAGTTTTGACCTAAGGATCTTGGTGGCCACTTAATGGAATAGCAAATTTGGGCTTCAAAATGGCTTAGGAAGTGGAATTCCTGGGGAAGGGAATTCTATCTTCCAGCCACTTTTTACTAAAAAAAGAGCAAGTTGAAGTCTTGTAAGTTTGGGAACATGATTAACAATGCACCAATCCAATAAGGACATTCTTGTAGTGAATGTCAGGGGCTTTCTTAGTCCCTTAGAGCCCAAAAGTCCTGCTGAACTTGGTGGCTTTGCTCCATGTGTTCAAGGCCAGGTTGGACGGGGCTTTGAGAAACCTCGTCTAGTGGAACGTGCCTATGGCAGGACGTTGGAACTGGGTGGGCTTTAAGGTCCCTTCAACCCAAACCACTCTGTGATTCCGTGTTTTATTCTGTTCTGTTTTGCAAATAGTGCCAGAAGGAGTTTGTAAGGCTTTTGTTGAGGAGATTGCTTCGCTACGGGGTCAACCTAAACCTCATAGACTTTATCATTGAAGAGGAGTCTTGGCATGTGGTGGAAAATCCCATGCTACACTGATATCCAGACAGTGGATCATCCAGCAGCTCAGCATCTGCCCCACACAACCACATGGAAAGGGCGAATGGCCCAGCCGTCATCCAAGAATATTATACAGAATTACTGCTGCTTTTGGGGTCTGAGTAGTACATGAGAGGTAATTGAGCTGGGAAGGTGCGTGAGGCCCTATCAGGAAGGATGGGAAGGGGCCTGGGTGTCAGTAGATGGCACTGTCTGCTGTGAGCCAGCCCTAGGCTTTCCTTGCACCTTGGGGTGCTCCTGGGGGAGTCAGACCTCTGTCCTCCCCTCCCTGGGGCCCATTTCCAACCATATTGTAGGTACAGATGTGACTCCCCTTGCATATGTGGTAAATCTGGCATTTTCAGGTGCTGCTTTGACTTGAGGTCTATGCTTAGAAAGAAATGTAAGGCACATTTTGTACTGTTTTAAATGGGTGCTCAGAGTGAATCTTGATGCTAAGAAAAGCATTCCCTTGGGATGGTCTGTATCTGTAACAGAAGTAAGGCTTCTACCCCCGCTGCCTCTAATAACTGCAGTTAGAGAATTGCATTTCGTCTGCCTGAAATTCTCCTGCTGCTTCAGAGAGAGATGCTGGACTGATTTCAGCTCATTGCAGTATTGATCTGACGTTGCACAGCTTTATTTTTAAAAGCTGTCCCTCTCCATTCAAAGGGTTTTGGGATCCCTGCATCTTCATAGGATTTAGTGAGCAATTTGGGACCTCAGGATGAGTGGTAATGAATAATTGTCAGCAGTTAGCTCTGAGCCACAGCCATTGGAAACGGTGAGAAAAATGAAGCGGCACTTCCTTGTAAACCCTGCAATTGTGGGTTCTCCCTGCCGCCGGAGCGGAGGAGGAGGAGCAGGAGTCCCACTCTGGGTAATGGTGTTGCAAAAGCAGACAGACTTTCACTTGCATGCTCCAAGGAACCCTGGGGATACAAATGGATGCTGAAGTGAAAGGGAGCTGGGAGCAAGCTCCCAGCCCTGCCTGGTCTGTCCCAGGGTGTTGTGGAAGAGACAGAGCACTCCTGCAGCTCAGGTCCCTTCTCCTGAGTAGTGGAATCTGTGAGAAGGTTATGATAAATGCGACCATTGCTGATGGTGAGGTTTGGTGCTGGCGTGCCACCCATCCTTGTGCACATGTGTACCCTGGTTTTCCACTTCACCCCCCCTATCCTCAGGGATGCTGGGGACCAAGGTGTTTCCTTCTCTTCTACTGAGTGTACGTTTATGCCTTTGCATGGCAGCTCTCCCCGCCTGTGTGGTGATGGAGGAGTGCAGCTCAGGTCTTCAAAAGAGTACGAGTCATTTTGGGTGACAAAATACTTTTTTTGGCTGGTTGCACCTTAGAGGTACGTGATGGACCTGGTGAACGTGGGTGCTATGCTGCTTGCTGGCAGAGTTTGAGTGAGCCTTGACTGACGTAAAGGATAGCTGAGGGGGAGCACCTCTCCCTGTGACAAGTCCTGCACCTCGAGTGAGGTGCCACCACCCTGGTGTGACACATCCTGAGTTCCTGCAGTCTCCCAGTCAAAGGCCAGCTCCCTTCCCATCTGCTTGCCCTCACTAATGCCTCAGAGGGTTTTGGTGTTCCCTAACTCGAGCTCTGCTTGAGCTGGAGGAGATGTGTGATTTCACGTGCAGAATAAGCTGGAATATTCTGCTCCAGTTTATAGCAAAAGCTAAGCATTGCCAGTAGCTTATTTTGTATTTCAGTTGTCTGTCTAGCTTCAGTCACATCAAAGTTTATTGCCATGGTCTGGTATCATCCTCACTGACCTCTGCTTTTCATTGCAAGGTATAGGACTTTTTACAGTCCTGTTAAAAGCATTTATTGCTTACGTGCCTATAGCTCTTCAGCTGGTCCTGGTTGCTGTATGTCAGTGGCCTGCTCTGTCTTCGTTATCTTGGGTCACTTTTCTTGCAGGTCATTGATGAACATAAAATACTCAAGTAGCTGAGTCCTGTGTGGCACAGAGAAAAAGGTGCTTGGTGACAGCTCTGCTTAGGTGGCTGTGGCTCTTTCTGCTGCATTTCCACTGTCTGGGGTACTGCTTATGTTCTGGCAGCCCCAGCCTCGTGCTGGGAGTCAAGTGCAGTCAGCTGGGAGTCAGCTAGGGATGGCCTTGGGAGAGGCACTTAACTCTCTCCTTCTCACTGATGGGGAAATGGATAAAAATAAAGATGCTCACCTCCCTCTGAGGGTGGTGAGAGGATTAATTGGTTAATGTTTGTGAAGTGCTTTGAAGTTGAAATAGGGCAGATGAGTGCTAAACCTGGATTGCAAAAGCTGGATGTGTCATGTGGAGGTAAAGGCTGTGCTGAGTAGGCATTGTGAGTCTTAAGCCCTATGTCCTTCAGATGTCGGGTGCCTCACGACTTGACCTGTGTTCAGAGGCAGTCAAACACCGGGATTAGAGAGAATGGCAGTTGCAACACTGAGACCTTTCCCTCCCCAGTAAGTCCTGGGCCACCCTGCACCCCTGCTTTGGAGGACAGGTCATCATGCTGCAGCCCAAGTGACAAGGTGCCGGACAGTTCTTGCTATAGAAGTGGCAGCATCACATCCTCCTCATCCTTTGGACAAAGCTGTGTGGGCAAGAAGAGCTGGCACGTTTTGGGATGAGCGGAATCTGGTTCCGGGTTCAGCGTAGGGGAAACCAGAGCTAGAGAGGGGTTGAGCAACGCGGGCTCCCTCCTGGGGAGGAGCGTGAGAACTTGCGCACCCAAAGCAAGAATGTGTTTGGAGACCTGGGTATAAGCCATGGCGGGTGGGGGCGGTGGGACCGGAGCTGTGTTTAGCCTGGGTGTGAGTCCACCCACTGGTGGGGTTGCTCAACAGGCTGAAGGAGGAGGAGGCACTGTTTGCCTGGCAGCTCATGGTGCTGGCTGAGCCTGGTGGGGAGCCCCAGCCTCAGTGGGATGTCCCATTTCCATGGAAAAGGGAGCTGCCATGGGGTGGACAGTGCTTTGGGTTTATGGCAGAGCGCTCCTGGGGTCTGTGTTCTGGCCCTTAAGGCCCTCTGCGTGCCATGCATTGTCCATATGCTGCAGGGAATTCACAGTGGAAGAGGGGGGGCAAATTCTATTTTCTCACTTCCTGAAGTAGTGGACAGGGCCGGACTTCATCCTGTGGGATGAGGAGTAGTGACAGAAGCCAGCAGCAGAGCTTCCTATCACACCCTGTCAGTGCTGTCCTGAATGAGATCACACTTGAAACTTTCCTTCTGGAAGGGCAAAGCATGTGGAGGTGGGTCAGCATGTACCTGCTACCTCTTGCAGACCCTGTTGTCTACCTCCAATGGCACAAAGTTGCTGGTGGTTTGCTGGATGTAGGACCATGCCAGTCTGCCCTTCTTGACACATTTCTCCACTGTCTGTGGTCTAGCAAGCAGACAAACTTCACAGTCCTGTTTTTGTCCCTCTTGTGATGCAGGGAAAACTGGAGATGGTGCTGGGCTCTGGGTAAAGAAGGTTGGGATAGCAAATGTGGAGGCCAACTGGGGCAGTGAGCTTCAAACCAGCAGCAGGAGCTGTTCAGGGCTGTGCCTGGCTGCTGGATGCGTTGGTCACTTGTGTGCATCCACAGGAGTTTCAGCAACAGTGGAAGTGTTTTTTTCATACCCTGCTGGTTTTAGTACGTGGAACCCCCTGTTGTGGTTTAAGCTGAACCCAGGACATCTCCCTTCTCTGTACCTCATGGGATTGGCTTTCCCAGGTCTGTGCCAAGCAGGTGGTACTGGGATGGGTGAACTTGTGGACCTCCAATGGGCATCTGGGACAAAGCAAAGAAGCCCTGTGGTAACCCAGAGCTGAGCTGCAGCCCTGCAGCGACTGTCAGTATCTGGGCAGTCAGACTCTTCTGGACCAGGCTGGGCTTTGGCAAGCAGATCAAGGGATCCGAGTGGGAGAAGATGAGTAGTTTCCCAGGGAGGAGCAGCCTGTCAGGGAAGGCTGGGGTGGCAAGGTAGAGTCTGGAGGAAGGTGCAGTATCTTTCACTTTCGTTGGCTTCTCCTGCGAATGTGGGACTGTGAGCCAAGAGGCAGCACAGCAAACAGCACCCTGCTCCTTGCAGAAAGCCTGCTGTGGTCCCCATCCACACGTGCAAAGCAGATGGGACCACTCTGTCTGCACCCGCTGCTCCTTACAGGTTGTCTGTGCTGCTTGGAGGTTACCTGTGGCTGCTCTGCACCACTTCTTTCCCCTGGGAAGGATCAAACTGCTGCTGCAGCCTGTGATCCAAATGCCTCCAAGTGGGGAAGAGCCTGGGGACCTGTTTTACAAGGGTCAGACAGATGTAAATAGCTTTTTTACAAAGATTTCTGCTCCACTTCCCCCATTCCAAATGCTGTAGCAGCCCTGGAGGAGTTTTCTTTCTGCTTTGGTTACTGTACCCTGCTGAGGACTCAGCCCACACAGCCAGTTTTGGGCTCTCCAAGGTTTGTTCAAGAAAGCAGCCAAATGTTTGCATTATGAGGGTATCCATAAAACATATGGGTTTTCCAAGGAACAGCCGAAAGCAGGGGGGAACTATGAGGAACTCTTCATCTGGGTTTGACTCATGCTTGTGGCTTAGCTGGGTTTATTATTCATCATGTACCCATTACTGCCTCAGGCCTGCTTAGCTCCATGCTCAAAAAAGTTTATTTTCTTCTTAAACCACATCACTGCAGTGCTGCTGAGCACTTGTTTGCTATTGCCATAAGTGCCTTCACTCCAAAGCTCTGGGATGAGGCAGGAGACAACGATCTTCCTCCTCCTTTTCTGCAGAAAAGGGTTTTGTTCCCGGACAGCCCTACCCCACCCAGCCGGAGGAGCCCTTCCTCCTAGCAGGAAAACTGTAGTGCCAAGTTAAATGGCATGCAAATAGGGTGGTCTCATTTGCGGGTCTTTGTAACTACTGCTGCAACCAAAGGGTAAGAGGGGGAGGCTAAAGCTGTCTTGAGCACCAGTTGGATGGAGGATGATTAAAGGAGCAAAGCTAATCCTGTCTGAAATAGGGGATTTCCCATGGAATGACAGCTCTGCTTTCCAGTGCTGTTGTGTTCTGTGAATAAGTGTGTTCACCTCTGTGGGCACTGCATGATCCCTCTGTAACACTGAGAGCCACCTTCTCTGGAGGTCTGTATTGCCAGTGACAGCAATGCTGTCCAAGGATGTGCTGCTCTGAAACTGGCAGTGCCATTAAGATAGTCCCACTATGCCTGCTTAGACAAAATCACCAGAACCAGTTCTTGGGCTTTGTTTTTGGTATCAGCAGGTCCGGTAGAAGGAAAATCCAGTGGTCATGTGCTAGGCTTGGGAACGGCGGACCTGCAGCGATGATGTTTTTAGGAAGTATGAGCAGAGGGAGGAAGGAGTTAAGGCCTCTTGGGAAGCAGTGATCTCTGTTGTGCAACTGAACTATTAGAATTATGCTTTTTGGGTTGAGAATTTCTATTACTGAAAGCTTCTTGTTACAGAAGCCATGTCCAGTGAAGAGGGATGAAACTGTCTCTGCTGTAGCGGGGTGAAGTAGCTGTGGTAAGCTCCACCTCACCTCCCAAGCCTCATTGCAGTTATGATGGACCTGAGCAGTTGAGTGTATGGAGATGATGGGAGAAAGTGGAGTGAACCCCAGGCTCAGCTCCAGGGAAGGCAAGTGTCATACCCTAACCACCGACATGTTTGGTGGCTAGTGGCAAATGTCTCCATTCCCTATAGTCCAGCTGATAAACAACAGATGTTACTCCCAAACCATCTTCTTCAGGCTATTGGCAAAATGATTCAGTTGGTTTAAAGACCCTGGGAGATGATGGGCACTTATATAAATGGCAGGTCTTTGTATGCCCTAATGGAAGGGCAGCACCTGCGGCTCTGGGCTTAATTAGCTGGAAAGCTGATCAGATAGCACGTCTCTGTTAGTGTTATCATGGGAGGGATAGCTTAAGTGCAAAGGTAAGTCCTACAACAGAAGTCAGGGGAGTAAGGCATTGGTAAAAGCAGGCTTCAGAGAGTGTGAGATTCTGGGCTGCCACAGAGCAGTCTGCTGACAAAGAACAGGTTGATTATTTTCTCACTACTTAAAGTCCTTGTATTCCTGCTTGCTGAGTGTGCCCTGTTGTCTACAACGCAAATGACCCAGTTTGAATGGACCAGTTAAATCTTTGAGCTGTGTTGATGAAACAGAATATTAAAGAAACCAAATCTCAGACTGCAAAGCATCTTTTCACTTAGGTTCATGTAATTCTTGAACTGCTGAGGCTAGAAGTGAAAAATGAAGTTCGTGATAGAGGAGTCAGGTTAAGGATGTTCTGAAGTTATTCAAGTATCTTGAGAGCTGTTCTTTATTCAGGGCAGGGGCACAGACTTTCCCACTTCTCTGGATGTTCCTCTTTGTTTTTTGTGCTTGAGAGCTGTCTTTAGTCTTGCTTATTGATCCTGTTTGCTGCAGTGGTGCCACAGTGTTCCACTGCCACTGGCATGATGAACTTCCAGTCTAATTTGAAACAAGATAAGACATGGGAACATAACCCCAAGTGGGAGGCAGAGGGTGTAATGAGATCCCAGGTTTGATAGCCTGCATGTTGCACAGCATAGTGTGTTTGAGCACCTTGTTTGCAAACCTTGGGTTCCTTTATGTAAGTTTTGGAGAACAATATCAGTCTGAAGGTTGCCTGTATTTTTGGAGATAAACTCAGTAGAGGTGTTTTTTTAGACCTGGTGCATAAAGGGTTCAGTGGCAATGCCTATGGGGGGAGTTACCGAAAGAACTTCAAAGATTGCTAGTGCTGTTGAAGCAGTAATACAATGTGATGCAAAACTGAGCAAGAGCAGCCAAAGCAGGGGGCTGCAGGTCTGGGGAAATGTAAAGGTGAGGAGGGCAATGCATTGGGTATTTTTATGGGAACATGGGGAGTTATTAAAGGAAGGATGAGGGATCAGGAAGGATGGAACTCATCAGCTGCCTTTAAAATGTAGGATGTGGGAAAACTGGGGAAATGTGTTGGCATGCATCCCAGGCTGCACTGATTTATTTTTAAAGGAGGAATCTATCATTATGAAATGTAAAGACTTACAGCAGCTATTCTCTGTGCAGGAAGGTGAAAGTCCTTGGGCTTCCTGGGAGTGAAGTGAAAGTGGATCTTCCCTCTCTTGCTCCTCCTTATTCCTCCACAGTACAAGTTGATCAGCTCCTCCCTGCCAACAGTGAATTGCCAAGTATTTCCCCTTAACTTACTCCTTTTCCTATTAGCTTCTCTCTGCCCTTGCAGCGTGTTCTGGTTCAAAGTGTTGGTGATTATGCTGGTACTTGGGATTTGGCTATGCTGCTGTGACTCACATAGTTTGACTTCATCGGTTCAAAGCAGCCAGCCAGCCAAAAGGAGCTTGTTAGCTTGGCCCATGTTTGTCTAGAGCCATAGGTGGCTTTGGAGGATGCATTACCCTCTTACAAAGGTTTCTTTGGGCTCTGTGCTTCAATTCATGAATTTTTTAAAGGTAGATATGAAACTGCAGGGGGAGGAAGAGAAGAGATCCTCTGCAAGGGAGAAAACTGGCCAAATCTCCTTATGGAGACCTGGCTTGGGGAGATCTGATGGGTTTTGGGATCAGATCTGTGTATCTCTTTCCAACCTCAGTATGAGACTCTGGGTGCAGCTTAGACAAAAGCAAAGTGTGTGGTTGTTGGCTGCAGAGAAAAGATGCTCTAAAGGGAAAAGAAACCCTGTTGCTGCCTCTGCTTCAGGTCCTGAGTGCCAGTCCATCATAGCTTGTGTGAACGTCAGGGTTCAGATCTCGCAGGAAGCAGGCAAAGGGATTATTTCTACCATACATAAAAAGATTGCAGGGTTTGGCATCTGCTTTGAGGTTCTTGCTGCCAGGCTTAGTAAAGAAGCTTAGGAGTGCTCAAACCAGAGAAATAAATCTGCTGCACCTCTTATCAAAAATAATGGATAGTAGGCTTCAAAGGAAGAAGAAAAAATCTTTGTTTTGTAGCATACTTATGTGTCTGGCCCGACTGATTCTCAGCCTTGTCTCTTTGCACCAGCGTAACAGTTAGTGGGAAAATAAATAGAAACCGATATGTCTAGGAATAGATCTGGCAAGTGGGTGGGACACCTCCGACACTGAGGAGGTTCTTCAAAGAGAGGAAGCATCATCCCTACCTGTGCTGCTGCTGTGGGCTGCCGAGGGGCAGGGCTGTGGCTCACTGGAGTTGCATGCGGCTGCCTGAGGGTGATTTATATGGAGCAATCATAGTAATTAGCAAACACAAGTTTTTCCACGTACCAAACATTGTCGAGGGCAGTAATTCAACCTCATGCTTGTTATTGTAGTGAGTGTTGGGCAGGAGTGTCCTGGGAATTTGTTGCATCCCAAGAGGGGGAGCCCGTCAAAGTGTCCTTGACTTGCTGATCTTGGCTTGCCACCCTGAAACAAAGGGCTGATGAAACAGCATTAGCCAAGCTGGTCACTAATGAGGGCAAAGGAACATCTGGAGCCAGGATTTGTTTATAGCTCTTTGTTTTGTCATTGTTAGGGAGACAGAAGAGGAAGTGTCACTTGGAATATAAATCATTACATCCAAACAAAGGACAGACATCTGGGTGTGATTTTGGATTTCATGTCCTAGGAATCTTCTGAGATTTAAAACCTAAAATTTTAGCCCAAGATGTTGGCAATCCACCCTGTTTTCAAAAGGTTTAGTGTCAATTCAGGACAAGGACAAAGAAGCAGTCCAGATCTCTAGACCAGAACTGGCATGTACTGAGACCTGAGAATGTCTGTATCAGCTCTTAGAGCCTGCACCATCTTGGGATAACTCCTGTATGTGGGCCCTGGTTCTGACCATGGTTGGCTTTGGATGCTGAAGGAAATAAACAGGGTGAGCACAAAGTAATTCTTCCTGTGATAAACCTTCATATGGCTTAGGGACTTGTCAGCCAGAGGCTGCATCTCCATAATCATATTTAATAGCCACTGATGGATCAGTCCATGAATGTGTTTAATTGACTTTTGACTCCCTTGATGTGTTCAGCATCCACATCATCCTGGGGCGATGAGTTCCACAATACAATTAGATTGTATGGGGAGGGGAAAAAAAACTTCCTTTTGTTTATTTAAGCCTACTATATGATAATTTATTTAGTATCCCTTAATTCTAGTGCTATGAGTAATCCTGAACACCATCTACTGTTCATTTTCTCTGGGTCACTCCAGATTTTATAGACTCTGCCTTAACCATACCCCTTCTTTGTAGCCTGTTTTCAAGTACGGGAGTTGCTGTGAGTTTAGACAAAAGCCCTTCCTATTTCTGCGCCCTCTCTCCAGGAGAGGGAGAATCTCTGTGCTCTGTCTAGTTCCCTGCATCCCTGTTGTGATAATGATGAAGGCCATGGTGCATCAACAGTGCAGAATGATGCAGCTGAGCAGATCCAGCAGTTGTACAGCTTGCAGGTTTAGCCTGTCTCTGTTTCTTAAACGCTCTTATCAGGTGCTAAACCTTTCTGATTGCTGCTTAACAATGAGGTGACGTTTATTTGTGACCTTATCCACAATGTTTCCTTAAAATGCCCCCTGCCAGTGATTGCTAATGTAGAGCTGTGTATGCAGGTATAATACAACTGGCCTTTTCCCCTGTGTTTTTCAGCACTTAAATGTCTGCCACTTTCTTGTCCAGCCACTCTGTCATGAGTTACTTGTGCTTTTCTCTCAGTTGACCTGTAGGTTTGAACTCTTCTGAATCATTCCATTTGTCCCTTTGCTAATTGCCTTTTCAGAGTCATTTATAAAAAGCCGAGCTACAGAAATTCCTGTTGGGTCTCGCCTCCACCTCTTGTGACTGTTCTCAATTTTAACCATTTTTAACTCAAAGAAGCTGCTCCTTTATGGTACCTTATGTTCTTCAGAAGCCTTTAGAGGAAGGATCTTGAAATGGGTTCACTAGAAACAAAAAGTCATTGTGTCAAGCATTTCTTGCCCAAGCTTGGGGGGAATCTAAGGGACTGCTGGATGCTAACAGGGTGGTCTCACGTCTGGATTGCCCCCACTCTGAGCTGGGGAAAAGACTCTTTTTTGCCTCCCCAAAACCTGTGATGGTTCTTTCCCAGTCTTCCATTTCTCTGTGTACTTCATTACTCTGTTTATATGAGCTCTCCCCAAAAAGTGCACTGTAGAGCTTGAGCTGGGTGATGGCGTGTTTGAGCCCCTTTAGTGCTGCAGGGGGAATTTAATCCCTGATTGTCGCTCCGTGTTACTGGGATTTATTAGTTTATTGTGAATAGGAGTTAATTTAGACTTTCTACCATGGAGCTATCTTCCTTTGAGGTTTCCTTAGCCCTGTGATCATGGATTCTTCAATGTGTTTTATTGTTAGTGTCTATGACTTGGAAAATTCTTCTCAGATCCTTTGTGTATTTTGGCACAGTTGCAAATCTTACATTTTAGTCTTTGTTTATATGTTTTTGTTATTTGGACAGTGTTTCTACTAAGAAAGCTTCATTTTACTGTTAATAGTCCTATTTTAAGCTTTACTCTAATTTTTTTCCCTGTTAAGAGATGCATGCTTACTCTAATGACTTTTTACCCATCTCCTGGGTGTGCTTTTCCTTACTGGCTTTTCCTTTTTCACTTTCTTTGAATAAGAGCCTGTGTTTTTCAGTGGCTTCCTCCCCAAGTTAAACTTAGAGTAACAGGTTTGCAAGGCTACCTTCAAGACTGTCTGTTTTAGGGTGCAAAGAACCACGGGCAATATACCTTAAATCAAACCCCCTAGTTCTGGGGTGCTGCTCAGGATGTGTTAAAAAAGAGGCTTTCTGATTCAGTTGTCATAAATTGCTGCTGGAGGGAGCAGTAGCTTCCGGTCTTAAATGTAGACATCTTCACTGCTGTCAGTTATCCCATCTGCAAATGGAGATGGGCACCTTCTGTTGTTTGTGCTTGTCTTCTCTTATATCCATCACACCCTCACTCCTCTCCCTTAAGGTTTTGCAGTTGTTGCCCTGTTCTGGATGGGTGGATGGTGAAGTAACTATAATGCTATAATGTCTGAGCATGGGACTGCAATCCTGGGGACTCTGTGGCACTTGTTGATACAATTAGGTTGGTTGTGCTCTTTGAGCTCTCCTTAATGTGTACTTTAATGCATGGCTCCTTGATGCTCAGCTCCTCCACCTGCACAGCCTACTCTCATTCCTGTATAATTTGTACCCACTTATTACCATGTACTGCTGCTTATATTCCCTCCACCAGATCTCTGAGGTGCTGGTTATGTTAATAGCCCCACCTGAAACCAGGGCACTGCTGTTCATTCACCTTGCTTTTAAACCCTTGATGTTTGGGTAGAAGTGCACATATGGTGTCTTGTTCTGTTCTTTCTCTCTGCAGGCCAAAGACTGATGTCTGCTGGGGCTGCAGGCTGCTGCTTTCTCGCTGACTGATTTTTGGCTTCTCTCCTATCCTTTTATTCAAGGATACAAAATTTTCATGACTTCTTCACTGGAGACCACGTTTCCCCAAACCACATGTCTTGTCAAACTGTTTGTTTTCCCATAGAATTTAGTTTAAAAGACATTTTTTATGTGCCAGTAGCCTTGATCCATTTTCATTTGAATTTAGTACTTGGATCTTTACTGTATAGGTTCTACCTATTCAAGCCTGGCTTCAAGGTACTGTACTCTGAACCTTGCAATGACTCTGGATTTCGTTATAGGGCACTGGGGGAAGCATTTCTGAGCATGTTACTGAGTTGATCCTGGCCTTTAGCCTGGTAGCTACTAGCTAAATCTTGTCTTGAAGATTGTTCTCTCCATCCTGCATTGGTGGTGACCATGTGGACCACACCATGAGCTCTTCCTCAGCTCAGAGAAGGGGGCAGTCCAGATGTGAGACCACCCTGCTAGCATCCAGCAGGCAATTGATGTTCTGGTCCTCAGTTGTTTCCTTTGCGCTGACCTTTTTCATCCTATTGACAGAAATAACTGTTTTCAGAGGCATATCCTTAGTATGAAAGAATACCCCTCCCTCCTCCTTGGACAGCTTTTTGGATCTGCTGGTCTGCATGAGTGCTCCATAATGTTCTTGAATGTGTCACTGCTATCTCTCTGGTCCCAGCAGGCATCTGGTTTGGCTGCTCTTGTAGCAAGACTTGGCACTTTAAGGTCCATGGGTGCCATTCCTAGTGTGCAGACCTGAGTTATCTGCTCATGATCAGCCCTGTCCAGCTGAGTATGTGCAACAAGTCTAATGCAGCTCAAATCCTCAAGATGAATCCTCTGCTCAGGCCTTGTGATCCCATCAAGATAGACTGAATGGGATAATCTTCTGAAAGGGGCTTCAAACATCCACTGAACAGGGAAAGAGAGTAAATTATTCCCTGGAGCAGAGCTATAATTGGGGAAAAATACTTAGACTTTTTTTCTTTTCATAGGATCTTTGCACCTTTCCAAAGCTGATGCTTTCTGAGAGGTACTACAAATACCAACAAGAAACTGGTGTCCTCCAGGGGTATCCTCCATTCCTGAAAAGAGCTTAACTGTTTGTTCTGTTGCTCCATGGCAAGATGAAGTAATATCCTGTCACTTAGTGATTCAAAATGCCTTCCGTTACATTCTCACCACAAATTCAGCATCCTTTGTGTAAAGTGGTCTGTGAATTCTGGGCAATTGCACTAAATCACATACTCCAAGCATCCCACACAAGTGTGAAACAGAATCACATGCAATGCAAGTGTTAATTTTGAATGTGTCTGGGATGCTGCAGTGACTTGCAGTCATTGTTGCAGTGATTTGCATAATTTGAAAGTGAGATATTTTGATTTTATGTGGAGTGTAGAAAAGCTCAAGAATGAAGCAAAACCTCTCCATGGGCCTGAAAGTTTTTAGCTTCACCTGAATTTTTCTTCCCTCCCCTCCACCTCCGGGCTGATGGTGTACGCCAAGTGGGTACTAGTACCACTAAAACCCTGGTGCAGTGTGTGTGTCCAGTCAGAAAATATTACAATGAAAGTTGTCCAGGTTTCTAAGTGAATAAGAGACTTATTTATTTGTTGTTAATTAAATCTCCATCCTGAAGATATGCTAATTCTCTTAGATGTCAGCCTAATCTCTAGGAGAGCATCTTCAAAATCATGTGGGAAAATGCCTAGGGCATAAGGATATGATATTTTTCAATTTTATTTGATGCTGTACCTTGAAAACAAATACTAAATTACATTTAACTGCTTGCGTTTGTGAACGTGATGATGGATGTAGCTCCTAGGGTGGCATTTAAACCAGCTAGCTGCAGCCAGAGGATTGTTTTGACTCAATTCTTGTCTCACTTTCAGCAGTGATTTATTTTTTTTGACCTTTTCTTTCAGTTTGTGGATTCTTCTGGATGTCTCACGGGGAAGATGCAAAATAAAAAATCCCAGTAAGTGTATCATTACATAGCTAATGGAAACTGCTCTTTGTTCCCTATCACAAACCATGTAGCAGTAGTCCAGAGATTCCCAGAGACTCCTGGATTTGGGGCAGAAAGCCAGGGGATAAAATCGTCTTGACAAAACATTCAGACTAGATGAAAACTTGCCTGTGATGTGGAATACTCTGGGCTGCTTTTCCTCTGCACAGACCCAGGCACCGTTAAATGGTCACCCCTTGTATCCAGCCTGATCTCACTAGTTGTGGCTTCTAGCCTTTGGATCCTGTTATTCCTCTGCCAGACTGAGGAGCCCATTAGCTGTGATAGGCCAATCAAACATCTCCTAATTGATCGAGTGATGTGGTTACTAGTGAAGACAGGCAGATGAACTTGATGACCTGGGAGGTCCTTTCCACTTCTCTGCTCCATGGAAGTAGTGCAGTGTTAATGCCAGAGTGAATCATGGGTGTATTGCTGTCCTACATCTTTGGAAGCAGGCGCCATGGCTCCAACAGCTGTGATTAACAAAGTAGAATGTGTTCCCTAATTTCAGCGCACCAGGCAGACAGCCCATGGGGCCAAATATGTACAGCAGTGAATTCAAGAGGATGAAAATATAGGTTTTGGACACTGATAGTTGTGTGCTGCATCTGGTCCTGAGCCAGTGATGAGTGGACAGACATTCTGGACAGCCAGTAACTCACACAAGGATGAACGTCTGCAGTAAAGGGAAATGGGTGGTAGGACAGGCAGCAGCACAGATCTAGTTTGCATGTAACAGACTAAGAAGGGAGAGAAAAGGAAAGGACTTTGCAAATGCAGGATACTTATCTTGCTATAAGCATAGACTTACTTAAGTGAAGGGGGAATTCCTGAGGCAGCAGCTCCATCCCTGCTCCCCAGCCCCAGCGCTTTGAGTATCACTGGGCTTCCTGTTTCAGTGCTGCAAAGGGGAAGATCTCTTTTTTGGTTCACACTGTATGTAAGGTGTAGCCACGTTTGTACAGATGTACTCACATGCAACAGCTGGTGTGTGGCATCCTCAGCTCCATGACCAGCTCCCACAAAAGGTGCAAATAGAAGCTTTATGCAAACTTACTAAATCCTATTCAGAAGCCTCCATTCCTGTAGTCCAAATGTTGGATTATGGCCCCAGTTTCCATTAGGAAACAAAGAGTGAATACAATCCCATCAGGGAAGAGATCACAGGCTGGGAGATCCCAGCAGTCCACCAGGAAAGGCATTTTTGCTGTTGGTCTTGCACCATTGTGGACAAACAGTTGGAGTATGTTCAGCTGTGACACTCGATATTTTAGGACAAGCTGAAAACCAACAGCTGAGGTCCTTTGCTCTATACTGCCTTGTTTGAAGTTTTATTGCCTTTTTTTGCCCTTCTGCCAAGCACTGAGTGGTGATAAAAAAAGGGCCAGATCATGATCTAGATGTTCCTTGAAAAAAATGAATTGGTACTGATTTGGGGCTTTCCCTGGTCTTGTTGCAGCTCTGGGATGCTGTTGGTGTCTGCCACATGCCACTCCCAATAGCCAGTTTGCTAATTAGTCACTGATGGTGAATGTGTTGCTTCCCACTGCTGACATTAGGCATTTGTTAGCTCACCTGCTCCACCATTAGACAGGCAACCCAGCTGCAATGGGAGGCTTATTAAGTTGGGTATGGGTGCATAGGCTAGTGTGTTGTGTGAAACTGTGTTATTAAATGCAAGTGAACAGGTAGTTACAAATAACCAGGTAAACCTCGGGATATAGTGAGAGCATTCCTGGGATAACAGAGCTCTGTTTGTGGATGAGTACTTATGGAAAATCATGGTTTATAACAGTCCTTGGGGAAACAGGTTGGGTTAAAGGTGTGCTAAACTCCCATGAAGCGCTTGTGCTTCAATAACAAACAAAAGGACTGAGGATGGCTTGCAGTGGCTGAGGGAATGCTTCAGATGGTACCAAACAAGGTGAAAGAGCTAAAGAGGCTCAGAAACACTTTGGAAAAGGTTCTTTCTGCGTCTTTGAGGGAGGATGAGAGGCCAGAGAAGTGCAGGACGAAAAGAGGAGCCATGTTGTAGGTGCAGTCCCTGGTGAAGTAGAGAAGGAAAATGTCTCATTCCTCTCTTTTCTCTCTCCTCCAGAAGAAAAGCTGGAACAAAAGGCCAAGACATACACAGCAATCAGCCATGTCTGCTGGAGATACTGGAAGGTGCCTTTAGCTCAGGAGGTCACCACTTGGTAAGCGTTTAGCACTATTTTTGGGAGGCATGCTTCATACCTGTAGGGAATTCCTGAGGCAGGCTGGACCTGTGGGATAGACAGGACCTGAAGCATGTTTTTCTGGGCATGGTGTGCTCCAGCTCACTGGCCATGTAGACAGATATTGATGGGGTGTTCCTTCAGCCTTTGTGCAGTTCAGAGCACAGCTGGAGTAACCTCTTTTCCACTCAGCATGAGCAGAGTTGCTGGTGTCTAGTTAAAAGGTATTATGTAGACAAGTCCTGCTGTTAGATACTAAAGAGGGCTTTGCTGTGGGACACTAATGCCACAAGTCTCATGTTTGCAGGTAAGGGAAGACATGCTAACTGGAATTTACCAAGGTATCCTAGTACTCTTACCAAAAAGGGCCTGACAAACGCTCCCACCAGAGCTTAGGGATTATTAGTTCAGTAGCAAGTGTATTAGCTGAAAATCAGGTACAAACTTGTACGGAATCTGGTGATTGCAGACTTGCACTCTGGAGTATTTGACCACAGTGTAGAGGAGCAATCTCCAGAGCTACCCATTTAATGCCTGCATGAAACTTAGGTTTTGGTGTGTGACTGGAGACAGCTGAGCATTAAGGACTGAACTGAGTTGTTTTCTTTAAGTGTGTTGGACCTAAAGTAATTCCCCAAAATCCTAATGCATTTCTAGTGATTCCTTTCCCTGCTGAAGCATCAAGGGCTGTGCAATTATCTTTGGTAAGGCTGAACTGTTCCTTTAGCAACCAGAGGGATGCTATTGAACATAATGATGCTACTTCACGGTATGCCTCCCTTTCCCATAGGAAGGTGTTTAAGCCTTTTTGCATCTCACACAAAGGGACCAGTCTTTCTCTCAAGTAGTGCCACGTCATCAGCACATTGGGGGAAGGGTGTACAGTGGCCGCAAAGTAATAATTATGGGTGCATGATGACATTCTGCAAATATTCATGTTAGTTGTATACTTGCTCCTAAATTTGAGGGATATGAAAGTAGAAACAGAAGATTATGGAAAATCTGTAGTTCTCATGCAAACATTCTGTACTTTCAATTGTTGTTGTTTATTTTTTAGTGAAAAGTTGAGAATTCTCCTTTGCATTTATCCCCTTTGGCATACAGTTCTAGTCACAACCCATGGCAGCAGATGTCTCTAGTAATGACAATGTGGTCTTTCACATCCATACACAGAAATCCCTTATTCTTAGTTCCCTTCTACAAGGCAGAGAACTTTGTGACACTGTCTTTCCCTTAGGTTCCTTCAGAGGAGCAGCTCGTGCCTTGAAGGATCACATGAGTGGCTGAAGGCAGCTGCCATCACAGGGATAGGGTAGAGATCAGAGTTTCACAGTGCAATTAGCGGAGCGGGGTGCGGTGATACTATAATCTAAGAGCAGCCAACACCCACATGGGGTGTGTTTTTAGCCTCTTGCTGCTGCTGCAGCGATGGGTTCTGGCACTTAGGCCACCACACCCTGCGGCCAGTTCCATCACTGGAGCCTTTGCTACTGATAAAACATAAATAATAATTTTGCCGAGGGAAAAACACTGTGTTCTTGTCCCTTGTTGTTCAGGTGGGGATGGCTGGTGATGAAGGTTGCTGGGTGACATGGAAGGGCTCAGTCCTCACTTGAGGGCAGGTTTTGGTACTCCTCATTGGGGTAGCACTTACAGGGTCCAGCTGGCAGCACAGGATGGGGCAGTGTTGCTCAAACTGGTCATTCTCTGTTCTGTAATCCTTAGTGCACTGTGATCATAGGCTCTCCAGGCACTCTTCTTGCTGTCCACTGGAAAACAATCTCAGGGCAGATTTTTCTTCCTCTGTTGAAATTCTGCTGTTTCAGCAGCCCAATGACAGTCATTGTCTTTTATTTCCATGTGTGACTTGAAGCCAGAGTCAGAAAACTGTTGTACTTTGTTCCCAAACAATAGGGCTGTGTGTTTTCGCGTGATGACTCTGGCTTTTCAGCCTGTGTGCCACGTTTTGCTCGTAGCTCTGGCCCATAGCTGGTGCTCAGCAGAGGCTGGAAAATACCCACAGTGAATCTGTGTGGTTATGCAATGCTGCACATGAGGTGAAATCCCTTTGTAACCCCTGCAGGCAATCAATTTATGCCTTGAATGATGAGATTTTGATTACCCTTGTCTAAAACAGATACTGTTAAGTGCAGTGAAATCAACTCTCTCTGGTAAGGCCCATCAAAGCACAGATCCTGGTGATGTTCTGAGGCTGCAAGTCCTTTGCAGCTCTGTGGGATGTTGTGGTGCTTTGCCATGGGAAATCCTTTCACTGTGCAGATGTTACTTACTGTGGCCTTTTCTAGATCAAAACCCAACTCCTGCCATCTCCAGCCTAATACTTTTCAACGAGCAAATACCACCCTAGAAAGTGTTGACAGTAGGAATGGCAGGCTGCTTCCCTGGAGTCGGCAGGGAGAGCTTGTTGCTTTGACGCTGGATCTCCCTCTGAATGTAGAGACTGGTTCCAGCATCCCCAGCCCCACATGGCTTCGGTTATAGCTTGGGGAGCAACTTTGCTCTCCCAGCAAGCACAGTTTCCCAAGGCAGCTGCATTCTTCTGTGAATAAAAGTTTTTGAGCTGGAGGAAGCTCGTGGCTCTAAGGTGGGACCTTTCCACAGCCAGACTGAGATTGGTGGGTGGAATGAGGCCGGATGCGGTCTTAGACACTAAGCTGGACCTCTCCCTTATATTTCTCTCTGTCTTACATTTCACATGCAGAAAAAGATAAGTGTGTGTGTGTGTATATATACATATGTATACACACACATATATAAAAATATATATAAATCTAATTCAGCAGTAAGCCAGAGCTTCTTGTACCCTTCAACCTCACTGGAGGGAAGAAATGATAAGCTGATCCATTTTCAAGGCCAGGAGAGATAAATAGGACCAGTTGGTCTGGTGTGCCGTGCAAATCAGACCATAGATGATACTAGTGACTCCTGTATCAGGCCTGTCTGAGAAATAGCATTCTTGTTTTGAGTTGTGAGAGGATCTCTCACACAACAGGGATGAGTTCCAGTATAAGATGAGGGATGAATAGGCTGAAATAGGCGTGACCCAGAGGATAATGCAGCCTTCTGCATCTTAATGTACCCATCTGTGAAATGCAAATAATAATAGGGGAACCTTGTAAGGATTCATTAGTCCTTTGAAGATGGCATGTGTTACACACTGTTATTGTGATCTTCCAAAGTTGGCCTCATCCCTGCCTTTTGGACATACACATCTCACTGTTGCTCACTTCCTGATTTATTTCCCCCTCCTCCCTGACACAGTTCAAGCTAAGTCAGCAGGGCAAAGGCCTGTCCAGAGCAGTCAGACACATGTCATGGTGGCTCATGGTCTGGGAAAGATTGCAAAGGTGAGACTCATGCTCTAGTTCAAGTAGAGTGCTAGAAATTGCCGTCTTTGCATTACAGATGTGACAAGGAGACCCAGGACTTTCTGTGCTGGATGGACTAATGGCATGTAAGGCAGTTCATAACCGAAGGTGCTTTTTGTGACTTTTAGATCAGAGCTATATGTAGATTTAGGCAGGAGGAAACCTGGCGACAGCAAAGGGCATGACCCACGAGGATGCAGTAGATCCTCGAGGATGCAGTAAATGCTGGATTTAGGGGAAATTGGTAGATGGTCAGCATGCAAAGATTTGCAAAGCAACTGATCCCAGTTAAGTTTGTCTACATCCTTTCCTTTGGATACAGTAAGTCCACTTGACGCAGATCATTATTATTATTCATTATTCAGTAAAGATTGTTGCCATGCTCCTCGCATGTTTCTGAAATGCTTTTTGCTGTGGCTCCATGGGCTCTGGGGTGCATGGGACTCGCTGGGCACGTGGTTCCTAGAAGTGGATGCCATCAGGGAATTCCTGTCATTCCTCTCCTGGCCTCTACCAGTTCCCCCTCCTTGGTGAGCCGACACGGAATCGTGCTCCAGGATGCTGCGAGTTAACACTTTGCACTTGCAGCGGTGCAGCCAGGTGGTGTGAAGAGCAAGCGCGTGTGCTGGTGAGCTGGGTTGCATTCCCCACACAACGGTGGGAAATGAGCAGCCTCTTGGAATGGGTTTATCACTGGATTAGGCTGGTGGAGCTCTTGTTAGAGCTTGGGAAGCTCATCCTTGCTGGAGGGAAAGGACTGTGGTGTAGTGCTTGGTCAGTGGCAGTGGGACTTCAGCATGATCAAGACTTGTTTCCCTGGAGCTCTGGGCAGCACTCACCAGAGCTGCAGCAATAGTGGGTACAAACAAGGACAGTTGCAGTCTAATGACTCCAACTCATTTCCATCAAGTGGTTGGACGCTCAGCAGCTGGGCTTTGGTCACAGAAGTGCTTGTCCACTGTCATAAACCTTGTTCTTGCATGGAATGGATGCCATGTTTTCACACAGATGAGGTGCCTCCCAAGCTGTGCTGAGGAGATCAGTGAAATTTGTAGTTCTCCTTGCAGCTGTGTAACCCACGGTGGGTGCATAAACTGGGTGTCTGTGGGAGGCTGGAAGACATCTGTTTGCTGGCAGAGATGAATCTTTTCCCAAGGCACTGGCAAGATGTGCAGAACAGACCTCTGGGCAACGCTTATGCAGATGCAGCCCACAAAGCTACGTTAGCTTTCAGTGTTAATGTGTGTGCTGATTTTGGCTGAGATAGAGTTAATTTTCTTCATAATAGCTTATGGGGCTGTGTTTCGGGTTTGTGCTGGAAAGAGTGATGATAATTTGGGGATGGGGATGTTTTAGCTATTGAGCAATGCTTGCACAGAGTCAAGGCCTTTTCAGTGGGGAGGCTGGGGGTCCACAAAGAGTTGGGAGGGGACCCAGCCAGGACAGCTGACCCCAACTGATCCAAGGGATATTCCATACCATAGGGCATCATGTTCAGCATATAGAGCTAGGGGAAGAAGGGGAGTATGTTCCAAGTGATGGCATTTGTCTTCCCAAATCACTGGTATGTGTGATGGATCACTTCTTTCCTGGAGGTGGCTGAACACCTACCTGTGATGAGAAGTGGTGAATGAATTCCTTGTTTTGTTTTGCTTTGCTTGTGTGTGCGGCTTTTGCCTTACTTATTAAACTGTCATCTCAACCCACGAATTTTCTCACTCTTACTTCTTACTCTTTCAGCTCTCTCCCCCATCCCACCAGGAAGGAGTGAGTGAGCATCTGGGTGGTGCATAGTTCCTGGCTGGGGGTTAAACCACAGCTCTGGCAGCACAGTTACATACCCTTGATATTTCTTATTTGACAGCTGCAGATGAGCCCAAAGTGAGCTGCAAGGGGCTGCTGGTTCCAAACCTTGAAGTGTAATAATGTTTAGAAACTGATTTAAAATGGGTGACTTTAGTCCCTGTGTTTTGAAATGTCTCACTTTGGAGGTATAACTCATGAAACACTGATGAAGTTGAGAGCTCTGGTCTCTGGCTGTGAAGCAAAATACCATTTAGTCTGGATTTCCTTTGTTAAATAGGCTGAACAACTATTTCTCTTTTGGCCCTGAGAATCTCTGGGTTGTGAGAGAGGTGTAGTGATCGGTCAAAAAAGAGATGTTTCAATGTTTCAGAAATTAAGTGTTAAGCAGTGGTGGTGATGGGATTCCTCTGAGAGGGAAGAGATGGCGGGGAAGTAAAAAGTATGTCAGTCAGGACAGGAAAGGACAACTATGGTGGGAATACAGGCACGTCTGTAGTTTTATTAGAAATACATGGGATCTAGTTTCCCTACCAGTGTTACTTTCCACTGGGTATGAAGGAGTTTAATTCCCTGGAGAAGGAGAGCAGGCCATAGGACCTAGTCTTGAAGGCTGTCTGTGCTGGTGTGAACAGGACACCTGGAGAGACGGCAGAGCACAGACCACTTCAGAGCATGTGCTGTGAAGGTTGTGGTGGTGTGAGCTTGGCTGGTGGGCAGGAGGAAGAGTGAGCAGCGCTAGCAGCACAGAGGCAAGCATGTGTTGCTTCCCCAGTCTGGTCTAGGGACCCAGCAGTGATGTCTGGTGAAGTCCTATTTGCCTGCTGAATTACATTGGTAACACTGAAGTAACAGCAGTGATTGCAGAGATGTGTGTTTTCCAGTGGGAGAAAAGGCAAACAGCGCTGTGAAAGGGGGGGGCCAGGGACAGCCCCCTTTCACAGCAGTGGCAAAGTAGGTAAAACTAAGCTGCAGATCCTTATCAGGGTTTGTTTTGTCCTGCTATGGTGGCTCTGGATACCTGACCTAAAATGCCTTCCTCTAGGGGAACAATGGGGCAGCACAAGCTCATGCCCTTGCGCATTAGGGGCAGACTGGAGACTGACAT